>CM053503.1:75602741-75731829 GCA_028627145.1 Eidolon dupreanum | reverse complement strand
CCCAAACATATGTAGCTAGGGTGGTAGTGTCACAGGGTACAAAGCATGGCAACCAGTGTATAAGGATCAGCCTGCAGCTACTTTCTTCAGATCTGTGCACTTACTTGAGAGGGAACCGAGTTTTTAAGAAAAGCTTGCCCAGAGTGAGAGAGCCAAAGCCATTCTGAAGACCCTATCTGAAGCGTTTCCTAATAGCGTCCATCGAGTCCTGAGATGTAGCCATACACACTTCTCTACTTGTGTGTGGAAGAGCCTCAGGACATTTCCCAACGTGTTATGAGAGGTCCTCCTACATGCCCACCAAAGGCACTCCATAAACTCCGAACAGTGAAGTTGCAAAGGATTGTCAGAGTCGCCACATGCAGTAACCCATGCTGTATAGCCTTCAGCTTAAGATGCTCAGAGCTTCCTGGGACCAAAGGCCTGCATCGAGCTCCCTCCCCTTCCACTTGCCTTTTAAGGCCTTGTATGGGAATGGCTGGAAGCAGAGGGGACCAGATAGGAGGGAGGCTGCCACTACATGACTCCCTTCAAAGTCAGAGTTACTCATTTCAGAGGGGAATATATAAAGTTTGATGGGAAATGAATCACCAGTCTTAATGAAAGCCTACATTCTGTGAAAGCACTTTAGAAGGGCGGGGGAAGGGGGCTGGAAAGGAAGAGAAACCCACCACAAAGGAAGTCATTCATGGCTTAGCATTTGAGGAGAGGAGAGGAGAGGACAGGGCCTTCAGGAAGGAAAGGGGGAGGAGAGCGTTTGACCTTTCTCAAGTGGTAAACAAAGTTTCAAGGGAATAAATGGCTCCCAGTTTCTCACCAAAACATTGTAATTTACTACCTTATCCTCTGTGGCCAGCAGGTTGGAAGTGGAGGATGGAGGTGGGGGAAGGAGCCTCTAGGCCTAACGGTGGAAAACAGAAAGCAGGAGAGGATGAGGACCCTCAGACAGGACAGAGGGAGTGGGTGAGCTCATTGAGAGGTGGGTGCTACCCTTACACTGCTTCTGCCCTCCCCTTCTTCCCTTTTGTCCTTGCCACTCTGGACAAAAATATTGCCATTCACTTAGCAGCGAGGAGACTTTCATGTATGCTGGTTGAGGGCTGTTCAGTGGGAGCCTCAGTGCAGCAATTCCACCTTGCAATTGGGGGCCTTTCTCCCTATTTGTGTCTGAACCGCAACTCCAAATTATAGAGAGTAGTGGCATCACTTGCTCTGGGCTCTGTGCTTTCTGAGGGCATACCTGGCCAACGGCCTTAACCTCCTGCTCCTCTTCTGATGGTGGGGGGTCAGGTCTGGGGAGGGATGGTGGAGCCAAGCTAGCTAAACTGAATTTGGCTAAGTCCCCCTTAATTTCTCTTCGACAAACAGCCGTACAGATGTAGGGAAAGAAGGCCAAACTGAATTTCCAATTTGCACATATGAGAACCCGAATCTCCAAGAGGTTAGGTGACATGTCTGTGCCCTCCCTTCACCCTGCCAGGGACACAAGAGATGTGACAGGGCTGCAGAATATAGTGAAAAGAGCATGAACCTTTGACGGCGCAGTCCTAATTTTAAATCCAGTACTGTCTCTTGCTAGCTATGTGACATAGGGGAAGTTCCTTAACTTCTCTGAGCCTGTTTCCTCATCTGTAAAATGAGGATAATAAGTTTCACCTCACAGAGAATGTGTGAGGATGAAGCAAGAAAATGTGTATAAGCTATTTAGTCTAGCTCCTGGCCATAACCTAGGTGCTCAATAAATGTTTTCTTTCCTTCTTTGAACCACATTTCCCAATGACCACATCCAAATATGCTAGGGCTACCTTGCTGCACACCGCCCCTTAGGAGGAGATGGCAACCTCCCCTTGACTGCTCTGCCTCTGGCTTCACCATCCTCTTTGGCCCAAGCTGTAATTTCTGCTGGGATGACTAATCTCTGTCTAATGGGACAGAGCCTTTAAATGAAGTATTCTTGACATTTTTCTGGGTCATGGACTTTGAGAATCTAATGAAAGCTATAGATGCCCTCTCTCATGAAAAAAATAATTAACCACACATCTACCTATGCTAATTCTACAGAATTTCAGGGGACTCCCAGAATCTCTGAAGCCATATGCAAATTTTCTCTACCAGATGGAGAATCAGGACATGAAAGCGTAAATTCAGCATCATGTGTGATTTGTTGCATAGCCCAGTTATTCCCCAATTCACAGTCTTTCCCTCATGAAATAGCCTTCTGAATCTATCCAATGGGGTAGGAATAAAAAGTCAAGAAATGTGAGTGGATGGTTGAGAAGGTAACCCCGAAAGGAGGATTATAGAGTTAAATTGGCTTGGCCTGGAGAAGAGAGAGAAGTGAAGATAAGATAATAAGGGGCTGAAAAACTGATGGTGGCCATCATCTCGTTCCCCTTGATTAAGGATTGAATGAGAGAGAGAAAAATATATAAAGAAATATTATCAGAAAGAATTGAAACCCTCTAGCAGGGAAAGTAGGTGAACAGCAGAACGAAGCCGTGGGCTTTCTTAGCTCAAGGCTTTCAAAAGGTAGGACAGACATTTTCTTGGTCCCACTCAGGTCCTAGGAGTATAAGGTGGGGACTGGCCTCGCTGACCATACCTGCCATGGAAACACTAAGGCCAGAGAGTAGTGTTCTGGTGGGATTGTACCACCACCAGTTTTAGAGAACAAAGGTGCCATCTCTAAGGTTTTTTTTTTTTGTTTGTTTGTTGTTGTTGTTGTTGTTTTTTTTTCCAGAGGAGGTTCCTCATAAAGACGAGATGCTATTTGGTGTCTTTGTTCCACCAGTATCTGAGTGTGCTCTGCAGGTGCAGGCAGGGGCCCTTGAACCCTGGTCAGCCCTGCCACACTCCTTGATCCTTAGCAGAGCGGAGACAGGCCTACCTGGCTTTGATGGAGCTCCTGGCTCTGGCCAGCATCGGGGAGCCAGGCTCAGTCTTTAGCTCTGAGTCCTCCTCTTCTGGGAGAATGTCTGGATTTTGCTAAGTGCATACCCCTTTGACTCTATAGCCACCTTGACCTTGAGCTCATCCTTGCTGCATCAAAAATTAAAAAAATATTTCAAAACCCCACACAGTAGAAAATTTGGAAAGATACAACACCATCACAGGAGAGAATAATATAGAAAACCAATACAGAAAAGAAGAAAATAAAAATCACCTGCAATCCCACCACCCAGATTTAAGCATCGTTAACCCTTTAGTTAGATCTTTCCAGTTAGCCTTTTTTCCTCCATTGTTCAGTAGCATTTTAGTCATATATTCCCCAGTTTACTGGGGATTGGGCTCTGTGCCTCAGTTTCCCTGTTTAGAAAATATAGCTATGTGATAAAAATTATCCAACTGCTTTCATGTGGTTATCTCATCTATTTAGCCAGAAGAGAGGCATGCCCACCCATTATAGGCAGGGAGGATAAGACAGTTGGAGTAATGGGCATAAAGTCACACAGCAGCCAATAGAACCCCAGGACTCCTAACTCTGAACTAAAGTAGGTACCAAGGAAAAGTTTCAGTGAGATGAGAGCAGGCACATATGCCTGACTGCTAGGGTCATTAATGCATGACAGATCTATCCAGGATCTGTTCAGGCTGTGCCTCTGTGACACAAAATCAGAACAGCAACCAATCGCATGAGAGTTTACAATATACTTTTTGAGTCAATCAGAAGATCGGACAGAACTTCCTCTTGTCCACTCTCTCTCTCTGTCTGATTCTCCTTCAGTTATCTCTCTGTCTGATTCTCCTTCAGTTCGGACAGTCTTTCTGGCTTTTCTGAATGAAATGGGACTCTCCCTCGTTTGGCAAATAAACTCAGTGTCTGCTTTAGACCACATTGCTGGTCTTTGTGGACTTTTTCCTTACTTATCCCTGTAGTCAGTGAGTAGTTACTTTCTTTCCAGGTTTTAATTTGAACCCCTCTTGTGTGTAGTCATCACAGGTTTTCCTAAGCCTCCTAGGAGAAGATCAAGGTCTGGTTTATTTGCCAACTTGATCAGAAGATCTCTACTCTAACATGATTGGCCTCATTTGGTTGGTATTTATTCACTTGCTTTTCTAGTGGGGCTTTTTCTTAAATTATATGTGTGCATAGTATGAATGCGCATAGTGATTTATTTTTGTTAAGGTGACCAGAGAGCTGATGGCAGAGGCAGCTGTTCCAACTTTCATATTTTAGTCAGATACTTTCATTCCCTGAACTGTTCCAGGAACAGTTTAGAAATTGGAGCCTGGTTTGACTGATTAGAAATGTAAGAACTTTGGTGCAGAGTTACCAAACATTCAGTACTTGGAATGAACAGCTCTGAACTTGGGCCCTCAGCTGTTCTTCAATGCTTCCTCTTTGAATTAGAGGAACCCTGCACCCCTCCCAACCACCCCATTCTTTCCCCATGGTTGGGCAAAGCTTTTTTCTACCCATTAGGCATGACTTCAAGCCGACATTGAAAGAGTTCCAATTTCCTGGACCTCAGTGCTGTGGGGTAAGGTGGGGGTATAGAGGCTATTGGATGGGCATCCCAGCCTAACATAGGTGGTGTGCCTTTCCCAGCACTTCATAACAAATCAGGCACGCTCTCCTGAAAGCCTTCTTTGACTGCAAATGCAGTCATTGTGTTTTTCCTTGCATAGCTGGAATCAGAGCCTCTTAAGCCTTACCTGCAAATTTCTGCAAATGATATGCAAATTTTGTGACAAAAATTGGCAAAAGACTTTTTGCAGATGAAGTGCAACCATCACCTAATACCTGTCAGGAGACTGGGATGGAGGCACAGGTCCAAGCTGAGAGGAGGGAGGGGTTTGGTTGGTATCTGCAGCAGAGATAGAAGACCTCTACCTTTCAACTTGGGAGTGGCTAAGGAAGGAGCAGAAAGAGTTGGGGCTCCATTTATCTTTCTCACTATGGAGGCATCTTCTGAGCTGGGGTAGGGATGGACTCTATTGGCCTCCCCTTGGACTGTTCTAGATGCCACATCTGGTACTGAGAGAGAGATTGAGAGGGCCACGTCCTGACCTCCTCATGCCATTACATTTACATTAAACTATACCACTTTATAATTAACTTTGAATTAATACATTTTTCTTGTTCCTCTGGGTGGTTAAGCTTTGTGTATTTCACTTTTCTATGATCCCTCTCTGACTACCATAGAACCATTTAAAACTCAAGTCTTAAACCTTGAAGGTGCTTTAGTGAGCATCTAGTTCAACCCCTTTGTTTTACACACAAGTGGACTAAGACGCCAACAAAGTAGCTTTCACAAACTCACAGATCTAGACTCTTAATCTGCCATACATCTCACTGGGTGACATTACTGATTTAACAGCAGGCTCTCAGAAATCTAGGTGCCATTTGAGAGACATCCGGGGAGCAAAAAATACTTGCCTTCTTTTAAAGGGTCATGAGTTACTTTGTGAATACATATCGTGGTCATTCTTAGGAATCTACATGGGTTTATGGACATCATCAGCTTCTAATTGTGCTTTTCAAAAGACCAGGCCATCGATCAGGCTGAAGTCATTGCTCTTAAGATTTGTCAGTTTCTGGGCTGTTCAAAGCTATTTGGTTTTCCTGATCACTCTACTCTCTGGCTATTCATAGTCAATTATGTAATTAGAAGTTATGTAAAGGAAGAGAAAGAAGGGAATTGTAGAATGGAGTGCAGGAGTAACACAAACAAATATTTATTGAGTACTAACGATATTCCTGAAATTTTGCTTAGTGCTTTACCCAATATTACCCCCATTTTACAGATTGAGGAAACTGAGGTTCAGAGAGGTTAAGTAATTTGCCCAAAGTCTCACATCTAGTAAAAGGACCCAGGACTCAAATTTGGGGCTTTCGGATTCCACAGCCCAAGCTTGTCACCACCATGCTCATGGGCAAATGGTATAGGGAGAAAGCCATATTTCCAGGAAACTTCTAAATGGCCACAGCAAAGAATGATTCTTTTATGCACTGCTGTTGCTCTTTTGATGCCTGACCTTGCTAGGATTTTTAGCACAACAGTGGAAGTAAGAGCAAGAAAAGGAGGAAGGAAATGCTCTGTATTAGCCTTATTTAGGACCTGCTTCTTCTTGCCCACTTATCCCTGGGACTGACAGACTGGCATTTTTCCAGCATGTGTGACCTGAGGATGATGGGCTTTCTTAACTTTTGCACAGGTAAAGGCAATTTTTAGGCTCAGATAAAATTTCATTTAACTGTTTATCCATCCAACAAGCATTTATTAAACACCTCCTCTGTCAGTTCTTGAGCCAATAAGGTAACAAGGTCACTGACCCAACAAACCTAGCTCAGATTCAGAGGTCCCTAACCTAATTCCAACAAAGCTTTTTGTAGATTAGCTGTGGCAATTTTTATAACCCTTCATCTTTTCCCCTTCTTAGCTATCGTTTTACCAACAGGATCATTTAGCATGAAGGGTTTGGGAAGGGATGGAAAGCTGGGCTGCTTAGCACTTGGGTTAAAATTTTGGGGAAGGATATGGAAGCCAAAGACTAACAAGAGGTTTTGGCATTATTTGCAAATATCCCTTCTCCCTGCTATTTCATTTCCCTAGGCCTAAACTAAGCTCATGATGTAAGGTCCAACTGTTTACATAAAAATCCATCCCAGCAGCCTCAGCTCAACCTCAGTAACTGTCAATTACCTACTGCTTGCTTTCCCCAACGGAATTAACGGAAGCTGTCAACAGCCCGACTCTGACCTCATTAGACAGAACCATGGCCTTAGCAGACATGAGTTTTCTTTCTTCTGAGATCACGTCTCTCCTATCTTGGAGCAGGAAGTCCTCTCATGTATGGTCTAAGTTTCAGACAGAAACAGGAGTTGAGGCCATCCATTTATTCTTACCAGGAGTCTCATTATGTGCTTCAATATGAGTGTCTATGAAGAGCTGCTGGCAAGGGCAGATGGAAATCAAGAAGAGAGTGTGCAAAGCCCTTGGGGGAGGGTCGGCAGTCTACTGACTGCAACCAACATCAGAAAGCACTGTAACTTTGGGCCAAACTGGCAGAAGCCACAGAAATATGTTTGTTAGACAGACCTAGCTAGTCCTTTCCACTGAGACCTTGTAAAATAGCTGCAGGCAAATGGAAAAGACATGGAAAGCATTAATCACTGCACAAATTTAGAATTAAATACCTGTTGGAGGGTGGTGAGGGGTGGAAGTCCCTGGAGAGTGTGTATACAAGAGTGAAATTAGCAGACAAAAGACCCCAGGATTCAGGGTGGTTGTGGTAAAATCAAACATCTGGGAGGATAGAGACAAATCCAAATCATAACTGGCCTTGAAAGTGAGACTTCATGACTGAAACAATGTTACCCTGAGAATTTCTTTCTAGTTTCTGGCTTCGGATTTAAGGTTATGATTGATGGGTGAATGTATACATTTATATCTATGCACATCGACCTGTCTTGGACCTTTGGAAGATTTTCTCTGGGCTGAAGATTGTTAGCTAGGTTAGAATATCAAGGAAGGTTATAGTTGCTTTTTCTCCATATTGCCAAGAAGTTGGACTTCCATGACATTCTAGTGGAGGTTTGCTGCAGCATAGAGGAAAAAGCACTGGATTAAAATTTTAATCTTGGCCCTGCCAAATGGCTATGCTCTAGAGAATAACACCTATCTTGTAGGATGCTGTTAATGATTAAGAGGGAGAATAACCAGGATAACCAGGAAAAAAGATATGTAAAGTGTAAAAAGCTGTTCTTACCTTAAATGGTGATGATCTTTATACTCCTGGGATGTTCGTGCATATTCTTGAGCAATTGTATGCACAAACAGTCCTTCCTGCTTTAGGATTCTCATAATAAGGTTAAAGGATATCCATACTACTTGGTGTTTAACATAACCAGACCCACCACCTACTGCTTTATTACAGAAGATATGGGGCTGGAGGAGCCTCCATTAGCAACACTCAAGACCTTAGTTACAAATGAGTGGAATGCATAAGGACAACGGGATCTTTAACAACCTTTGAGAGCAATATGACTGGCAAGTTATTTTTGTTCAAGAACACAAAACAAGCAACATTAGTGGTGAAAGGAATGCAAACCACATCTTGCCTATTTAAAGCAATAAGGGAAGGGAACAAAATTATATAGACAAAGAGGTTCTTTTGTTTCCCCAGCCACGAATCCTAGTTAAAAAGTACACACAAACCGTAGTTGATAGCATCCCCTCGACTCTGAATGTAACACGTTTCTTATTTTTCTTTAAGGAAAGAAATTCTAAAAATAAAGCAGTGTCACACTTTCTTCAACTCGCTATCTCATTTGAGCTTTATGTTTATGTTCTGTTGAAAAACTCTCAAGACATTATCTGTTTTCACTTCAGTAGTAGTTGATTCTCCCCAGGCATGAAGTGGGAAAATAAATGTAATTTTTCTAAGCACACATTCATTCATTTACTCAATATGTATTGAGACCTATCATATACCAGGCTCTCTGCTAGGTAGAGATAACAAAAAAGGAGAGCTTGCCCTTAAGGGAAGAAAAGACATATACTACAGTATCTGTATTTGGGTTGAAAGCGAGTTTTCAAGAGAGAGTGAATATGTGGGGGGTTCAGAAAGAGAAGAGGTTATTTCTCTTGTATCTAACCTGCTGGAAGTGTGGACTGAGTACCTGAAGAGGGAATAGTGGGCATCAGCACTAGAGGTGGATTTAAACCAGATTATTGGTAGCCTTGGATAACAGGCGAAGGATTTGTGATTTTATTTTGAAGGCATAGGAAATAATCAAAGTAGCATGATATCTGGCTATAAATAGACCCTGAAATTTGGAATCTCAGTTTTGAGAATGAATTTAGAAGATAATTGCACGGGTGGATTTAAGGATGACTTGAGACTATTTAAATGAGAACAGGAGTCTTGGCTTGCCCTCCTGCTAATGTATTTGCTCTTTTCTCACTCTCTATTCATAATGGAGAACTATACACACAGGAGAGTTGAACTGTTTTGTCATTCATCTCTGTAGCTGAGGATAGCCTCATACACTTAAGAAATCTACAGGATGCTTCTAACTAAAATGCTAAGAGAGAAATTCCATGTGGCTGAAAGAAACTGGCCATCCCAGTCTGGAGATGTTTCTTCCTAAAAGGAAGGGTCCCAAAACAGAACACAAAACATGCTTTAGCAACCAGAAAGGATGACTACGGCTGCCACTGATGAGGATAGAAGGTTGCAGAACACCAAGCTCTTGTGATCTCAGTACAAGTCTGAATGTTGCCACTAATTTGCTGTGTGATCTTGAAAAAGTCACTTTACTTCTCTGGGCCTGAGTTCACTTATCTGTCAACTGAGAGGTTATACTGGATGGTCTGTAGTTCCTTTGAACTCTGAGATTCTGTGACTTCAAGGGACTGAGCAAGGCTGCTGGTTGCTCTGACATAGCAAGTGTGACGATCCCCAATTTTCTCTTCTCTCTCATCAGTGCTGAGGGAGGCAACATAACAGGTTGCACTTTTCTTCAGATCCCCAGCCAGTCTTGCAAACTGAGTTCAAGTTCTGGCCTTGCTGTAGGTTAGCAGTGTGAACTTGGGCAAGTCACTTAACCTCTATGTGCCTCTGTTTCCTTTTCTGAAAAATATGTCAATGCCCTCCAGCTAAAGACTCTTCATTTTGGCCAAGGGAAACAGAGTCAAGCTGTAGAACATTAATTTTTGACATCCAGATCTTGCCCATTGCTGAATTTTTGCTGATCAGGATCAGGAGGGTGTCCAGAGGGTATAGCATATAGTAGCCTAAGGGTCAGTCTTCATCTGGTTCTTTTGTTGCAAGATGAGTTGTTGGCTCCTGCAACTTGACAATGGCTGCACAGTAGCATCAGAGACCCTAGGCAGAACATATTAACAAACAGCAGTCATTAGAAACAAAAGGATGATTAGTTTTTGTAACAGGTCTCAAAGCCAAGGGGTCTAGATTATAAAACTGAGACAATGGAAACATGTCCCAGAATCCATCTGGGTACGCTTTAGAGAGCCAGGTGGTATTTTCTTGACCTAGTCACACACCGTCCTACTTGTCCTGTAGTATTGACATGGGAATAGCAAACCGCATTTGCTAAAATATAAATTTCTCTTTGACTACCTAAGAGGAACTTCAGGATTATGTGATTATCCATGATTAGCCAACTGTGGCTAATGAAATTTAAACTGATTGGCTGGATTTCTAGAGTAGAGGTAGCTGTCACTTGTGATATCTGTTAGGGTCAGAGATAAGTTTGGACTACCTTTCTCAGTTGTATTAATTCCTATCATGGGAACCGTAGCCCTCAGTATGTATGAAGTGCTCTATGCTTGCCTCTTTTGGAGGTATCTGAGTGTACTTTTCTGGGAAACTTGATCCAGTGGGCGGGGGGTAATTTGAAGCATCTGAAAGACTCTAACAGCTGTCCTTCATACATAGGATAAGTTAGTGTGTTGGCAGGTGGGTGTAAGCCTGATGTTCACATAGGAAGTAATCTCCTAGTGGGACACAGACTGCATTGGGAGAATAAGTATCATTTTGCACAATATGAGTGAGCCAGTGTTTTGTCTTTTGAGGTGGGCAGATTTCGTAAGTGGAGTCAAATAGCTTCTGCAAAGCAAGACTAGACTGACTCTTGCAGCTAAAAGAGCCTCAACAGTAGTTCCCATTCCCAATGGGCTAGGTCTTACTGATTGGGTAGGGTTGTCATAACCTCAGCAGAAACATCTTGTTGAAGTGGGATCAAGATTCGATTTTTAAAGATTCAAGTTTAGAATTATGTGGGAAAAACTTAAGAACCAGAAGAGAACTGTAGAAGGAAATCTACCTTCTTAGATGTTTAGAGTTATTTTGTCCAAAATCAGTTAAATTTATAGCAGTAGCTAAGATTAAAGAAAAGCACAAGAGTTTTAAGTGGCAGAAGACAATGGGGAGTCAAAACGGGAGGAAGGTAAGGGAGCTTATGCTGAGAAAAGAGACATGTCAAAGTGTAATAAGAAGATGTAGATGATATGAACCAGAATCTCAAGGCTCTGTGTGCAATTTCCAAATGAGCCATTATCATGCTTCTATTTAGTTGAATATAATTTCATATATAGAACATTATATGTAGAAAATTATATGTACATATAATTTTTATTTTTAAACATGTCATAGAAAAAGCATAATTATGTCATAAAGCCAAAACAGAAAATTTAGGAAGTTTGAATCATGAGAACTTTAACGATGGCCTTGTACAGAGCAAAATGTTGTACTGACATTATTTGTATATAGTAAAATACTTTTTTAAAGACTCTGAACAAGCCTAGGACTCCTTATCTTGAAGTTAAGATCTTTTCCTATTATGTCAGAAATGTAGTTAAAAAAAAAAACAAAACAAACCCTTTTCAGGGTCCGTAAAAAGAAACACAATTGAATAACTTTCTTTTTAGACATGTTTGACAGTTTATCTGGACTCTAGATATTCCTAAATGCACACACAATTGAATGATGTTTTCGATCAGTTATCTTTACAGTTTCCCAAGAAAGAAAAAAATAGAATGATAGAAACAAACAAAAATTAGAGGGAGCTGGCTTCCAATAAGTATGAAATGTATTGCTATAAGGCTAATGTGGTTCTTTTTGTAAGATGAAGTAAAAAAGGTTAGATATAGAAAAACATATTTTGACATGTACTCTAGAAAGAGAGTGACATTATACTGTTTTAGATAATAACTTGGGCCCTTGACAATTCTATCAAGCTGTATGATAAAAAGCCAATACTTATTAATCCCCAAAGCAAGGAAACAAAGGAAAAGGGGTCATGTCTCCTACATTAAATGAAAGATATCTCTTTTAGACAAGACAAGCTCTCTACAAGGGTTTCTTCATTTTCTGTACGGTACCTCTGAAATGAACAATCTTGTTCATGACAAAATTCTCCCAAGTGGCTACTACAATTCCAAATTGTCTCCTAAATTGTGTTAGAAAAACAGGAGATGAGCTAACATGGTAGAGAATATGAAGGCAGCAGTGTCATTTTAGATTAAGAAGACCCCAAGAGAACCAGAACAGTCTGTAAGGAGACTATCTCTGGAGCATGGCTAAAGAGCCAAAGGCTGATGGTCAGCAATCGGGCACCAGACAGAAATCCTCCAGATTCCAGGCAGATATAAGTTTAAAGAAAGCCCTAGAACAACACAAAGAATTGAGGAAGAAGCATTTATAAGGTTTTGAAATGGTGACCTAGGGTAAAGTTTGTCCCAAAGGGTGCTGATCTGAGACCTCCTGAAGTCTTCCACCCCAGATACCAGCTCAAAGATGGGCTTGTTGGGCCCATGCTTTTCCTGTTGACTTTCCTACCTACAGACAAACAACACTTAAGAAATTAAGCAGGTATACATAGGAGCATTTATTAGAAGGCTAGACAATAAGGAACGATGCAAATTTGAGCAGGTAATCATGAAGTCCCAGCATATATCATTCCTAGAAAAACAAAATAAGCTCCAAGCCAAAAGGCCTCAAGGAAATACTGGGACTTAATTCACCCTTAGCTTACCTCCCAGCTCTGGGCCACATAGAGCCCCAAAGAGACAGTGATTCAAGATGTTTAAATGTGTATGCCAAAATGGAGGTAAGGGTCCCCTGGTTCGAAGCAGTGACTGTTTCTGCTGACTCTCAGTGGAACCTTCATTTCTGCCAATATCCTCCAGTTAAGAACCAATAAGAATATGCCTGTACTTGAACAAAGTTGAGTTTATGAATGTTGCAGGAAGGAAGAATACACACCACTAAAAAGGGTGTTAGAAAGAACTTAGGGAATTAGAGCTGTGTCTGGTGATATTTGGAAAAGTTTAGGAAGACAGGGAATTTCTCTGGGTTGAATATTATCAGTAAGCAGATGTAATGCTATAATTGTGCAGCTTAATAATTATCTAGAGGGTGAGAAGAATGGAGCAAGTCTCAAGTTGTGGTTGGTAAAGAAGCAGTAGTCACCTGTATCAGCTAGGATGGGGAGATGCTTGATATTTTTATGATTTGCACAGTGATCTTATTTTTTATCTGTGTATAGACAAGATTATGAAGTAGTCTTGTTTTTTGTCTCCCTATGGTCACAGAGTAACTGTATCCAAGGTTGGTGTTCTGGGAGATTATGTCCAAGAGAACACCATGACCTGGTGCACAAGCCAGCTCCTGATAGTTGAGGCCTAGTTGTGAGCATCAGGTCAATTCCTGAGTGTAAGGGACAACTCTTCTCTTTCTTATATATACCAATTTTTCAGTACTTTCAGGGGTCTCAAAATAGAGAATAGCTATGAAAGAACTTGTAAAAATATTATAGCACAATGGAAATGAAATGGATTATCCTTATATTGGTATTTTTCTTACCTGGGATCCACTTATCCAGAAGCCTTGCCCATTGAGAAAACAGTCAAGAAATTGGAAGCAAGTAAGCAACACTTCAGTGCACCTGAAATAAAAGTCCCCAAATGCCCCACATTTTACAAGAACTCAGTGTTTTTCCACAAGATCTATTTATTCCATTTTGCACACATTTCTAACACATTCTGTGATGCTCACAGAAGATTAAAATGCAGTAGAGAAGGTGAAGGGGTTGCTCAGAAGCAGGAGAAACAAGTCCTGATACATGGATGGACCTTGGAGACATTGTGTTAAATGAAAGAAGCCAGATGACAAGGACCACAGAGTGTTTGATTCCATTTCTAAAAATATCCAGAATAGGCAAATCCAGAGAGACAGAAGGTAGATTAGTGGTTGCCAGGGGCTGGGGAAAGGGGGAATGGGGTATGACAATTAATAGATATGGGATTTTTTTGGGGGGTGATGAAAATGTTTAGAATTAGATGATGGTGAGGGTTGGACGACTTTGGAAATATACTAAAAACCACCTTAAAATGTAAATTTTATGATATGTGAACTATATCTCAATAAAAAATTCTTAAAAAGAGCATCTGACAACCTAATAACCTGATACAAGAGAGGGTTCAGCTACTAAAGAAAGGTTCACTCCATCTAGAGCTGCAAAGCTCTGCCTGCCATATGATCTGTTACCTCCATCGACTTTCGTGAGTGCAATCCCACACATGCATACCGCGTCCTTCCTTGGTCACTGGCTGCCCTGGGTGGTCCCCACACTCTGGAGGGATTATGCCTTAACATAGCAATGGGCCTTCATACTAATGACCCCAAGTGAGGTGTCATAAAAAGGTCATATTATTTTCAAAATGCTTAGTTTAAGAAGAGAGAGGAATGGGTCACAGTTAATAAATTTGTTAAAAACAACAACAACACATTTTTTTCTATAAGAATGGCCAACCCTTTAAAGAAACATTAAAACCTCTGGTGTCAAATTTCAATTACCTAAAAAGATAATGCATGTGGAATGGCTCATTTCCCAGAGAAGCCAGAAAATGAGGAGCTGCTGTATCTGTGCAAAGGCAAACGTGCTCTTCTACCTCAGTAGCCCCAGGAAGTGGGTGATTCAATCAGAGTGTTTCAAATCCTCCAGTCTTCTGGGCATCTGGGATTTCATGGCGACTGCACCAGTTGTACTACTATTGTTATTTTTGCAAAAAACTCAGTGTGCCTCTTAAAGGGCTAAGAACAGCACTAAGCTACAGTGGAGGGAAAGGGGATACATGAGACAAGGGCTGTGGTTGGGAGCACCTCAGGGGAGGCCTGACTCAACTTGCCCCCTTTCAACAGGCTCTTTGTCATTTGTTTTTTAACTCAGTGGATGGAAGATATGTGTGTGCCTTATCTCCTTGGTATGGCCAGGAACCCTTGCTGGCACGGACGTATCCACTTGGCATTTTCTAGGTGGAGGAAATGGGGCAGGTGTGAAGTGAGCACCTAGAATAGTATCTCAGAATGTAGGAACTGTGCACAGTTGTGACTCTCTGCCTCTGGTGGACAGTTGGGCTCAGAGCTGGCTTAAGAGGGAGACTTGGGTGTGGAGGAGAAGAGAACTGAAGCCATATTGCAGCTAAACAGTGACCTGGTGATTTTGGATAAGCTCCTTAGCTCTAAATCACCATTTCCATATTCAGGCTACTTAAAGGGACCCAGGGTTCTGACTTGCCATAGGCTATTGGACACAGGGCCTTAAAAAAAATAAATATTTAGGAGTTTCTTAAAGACATGAGCTCAAACCGCTACTGGAAAAGATATATTTAAAGGAAAGAATTTACTTTAATGTAGTGGCTTCCCATTAAGGCCACACTTGGAGTGAAGTCCAGGGGTTGAAAATGAAGAGATGGTGGCCTGTGTCTTGAGTTTTGGGAGACTAGAACTAGGTTGGGGGTGTAGGAATGATGGTGTCTTCATGGAGAAGTGGTAGTGATGGAGGTACCTGGGGAGTGTTTCATTGTTTGCACTGTTAAGAGATTAGCTAGAAAGCCAAATCCTTGGCACAGGGCCTCCTCTTGGGTTGGTACATTCTGCTGTGCTTTTGGAAGGAATGAGAAGGGCAGAAAGGAGTGTAAAAAATGTCAAAAGTCTGTGTATCGTGACTCACCCACTCTCCTAGCCCTCCTCCTTCCCCTGCCTGTGAACCCCTACGGGTTTAAAGAGCCCAGAAACCTCCTTGGGTTATGTTCATTAATGGGGATTTACTGTAAGAAAGTTTTTGGAAATTGGGGGGCCACCAAGCCTCAGGGTTTCACAAACACTGAGGGTGGGTTGCCTTCTAGGAGCTTGGAACAGGATTCTGGATCTGCGCAGCTCATGGGGTCTGGTCCTCTCCTCTCTACAAGATGCGATTCCTTACTCATACCGCTTGGCTCTCCACGCCTTTGTCTCGGCCTCTACTGATCCTCCTGCTCTCTGCCAACATGTGCTTTCTGCTTATTCATGGCTTCTGCTTACTTGTGGCTTCTCTTGTGTCTTTTAGCCTCTAGTCACAATACCAGGTGCCTTTTATCTCACATTCAAACTTCTCGAGAGAATTTGGAGATGGCCAATATATGGGCTGTACCTAAGTCTGATGCTCATCCCTGGCTCAATCAGCTGCAGCTAGGATAACAAGCTAGCCAATGACAGCCTCTTTTCCTATGTGGAAGGGGTCTGCTTGTGTTGGTGGCAGGGTATGTGTGTTGGGGTGGGGAGTGAATGAGGAAATAGCACATCTCCTAAGACTTGGCTTGTCTTAACTTCTATCCCAGTAATAAAAGCTATGAAGCACTTGGGGGTCCTTAGAAAAGATTCCAAGGACCTCTACACTGTGCATGGGAGGGATGCCAATGCCCATGGTACTTTAATCTTGGGTTAGATCTCCCCACCAGGTTGCAGAAACTGGTAGGCTTGTAAGGTACTGCCTTATTCCTACTCTCTCTGCCCTTTTTTTTTTTTGGTGGTGGTGGGGGTGGTTGTGGTTATGTAAGTGAGAAGAAGAAAAAGTGGCTGGAAAGACAGAAGTCTTTCTGGCTACAGGAGATGATCTGCAGATTGCCATAAGACATGCATTCCACTGTGGCCCTGTTTACCTGACACCTCAGCTCATTGGAACCTTTTCTTTTTTATGCTAAACTTAACATTTCTAAAATTTGAAGTAGTATTAGAGCCTAGTAAGTGCTTGAATGTTTGATAAATAAGTGAATAGGTGAATGAATGAAAACATGAATTTGTCATCAGCTCAAGGGAGTCTAGGAGAAAATTGACGTGCTTTGGTAGAAGAAAGGCCCAACTTTGAATCCTGACTCTGCCACTTGCAAGGTTTTTTGATACTGGGACAAGTTACTTAACTTCTCTGAGCCTCTCTTTCTTCAACTGTAAGGTTAACGTAATGCCCACTTAAAAGTTATTTGGGAAGTCCAAGTGACTATATATTTCCTAGCACAGAGTGGTCGAGTTTTGAGAGATGTAATTATTAAGCTAGCTCAAGGGGACAGGCGGGTAGGAGCAGCTCATTCACCACTTGTGGACATGGATGCACAGACCCATTGGGTAGTAACTGATTGACTACAATTATGGAGTGGGGATGTGAAGGACAGGCCCATACCCTAGCTGCTTGTCTCATCTTTACTGTCATCAGTTAGCAGGCTGCCATGCCAGGACCAAAGTATCAGTTCAAACAAGGGCTAAGCTACAAGTCTGGCAGGCAGGGACTGTGTCCCAGAAGCCCAGCCTTGGGAAAGAGCTGGGGAAGACCTTCACTGAATACGAGGGTAACACCACCAGCAGTGCCAAAATATACACAAGGTAAATAAAGGCGTACAGTAGGAGACCAAACATGTGGGTCATTTTAGAGGCAGAGGCCAGCAGCCAAAAGCTAGAAGCGTCTGAAAATGGGAAACCTAAGGATGGGAGGGGGAAGATGCCATGTTGCTGGGAGGGTGATGCTCTAACTGGAGACCAGGAGCCCTTCCTCCCTCGTGTCTACTGCTTACCCATCTTAAAAATGCAGCTCTGGAGTCCAACGTGTGCCAGCTGTTGCCAAACGAGCTCTTAAAGTCTGAGTCTGCAATGCAGTGCAGACAGAGGATGTGAAAGGGAGATTCTGAGGAGGGAAGGCACTAGGTTGGTTCCCAGAGAGGCCCCAGTGATGACACCTTAATGAATGTGACTTGCTCACTTATGTGCTGGTGGAGATACTGCTGCCCTAATTAAGAATCTCCCTCATGCTGGTCAAAATCACCCTCTTCCTCCTTACTACCTAGCACTGCTCCACCTCCTTAAAGCTGATATGCTAGTGTCTCTTCCATCCCAACCTCTTATCCTTGCAGTTCTCTGCCTTGTGACCTTGAGACCTCATCCAACATCAAGGATTTAGCTTTTTCCATTTCCTCCCAAGACTCCCAGTGAGTTCCCTTGCATCATCACTCGCTTCACTATGACTCATCCTGTCAACCGCTCTTGCAATACTTCATCCCCTTTGCTCTGCAGTCTGCACCTTTAGGCTATCAGAGGAACCAAACTTGACTCAATCTAGCGGATGCCTTCTCTGCTCCTACTTGAGGAATCTGACACCTCCTGGATTGAGGCCAGTACAAGATTCCCTAGCTGTGCTTCGTCCTTGGTGTTACCCCACAGTCATTCCCCGGTCCCTGACCAACTTCAGGTCCTGCTTCCACAATAGCTGTGGCAAGCTCTCACCTGTCTCCTTAAGCTTTGTTTCCTACTAACTCGACTATCTTCAACCCCGACTCCCAGCAACCTCACTTTCTACTTCAAGGTGAAAGTAAGATTGGGTATGAGGGGAAGGATCTTCCTCCCCCTCTGGCCCCTCCTGCACCCTCTACCTGAAAGCTCTCCTCTCATAACAATGGTAAGGGCTCTTTCTTTTGAGGAAAGCTAATACTTTCCCATTGCTCTGAGTCCCATCCCCTTCCCCTTCCTGAGGAAGCCTATTCCATAAATGGTCATTATGGCCTAAATCTTTTTCTCACAACCAGCTCTTTCCCATTAGCAGTTAAACATGCTCCTGGCTCTTTCAATAAAAATGACAACAAAACTCTCCTTCAACCCTGGGCCACTATGAAACTATGGCCTCATCACCACTTCTCTTTATAGTCAACATTCTTAAAAGTATTGTCTTCATTTATTGTTTCTATGGCATCCCCTCCAGTTCATGTTTCAACCCCCACAATCTGGCTTTCACAGACCCCCCTTCTTTGAATATACCAAGCAATTCCTCCAGTTGAAATCATTGCTGACTTTAGGATCATAAAGCCTAACAGATACTACTTCTCAGGCCTCCCACACCTGAAAGGCTCTTCAGTGAGATGCCATTGACTCTTCCTCTCCTGAGATGCTCTCCTGCCTCAATTTCCCTGACAGTGCTGTCTCCTGGTTTTCCTTCTGTCTCTCTATCTGGCCTTTTTCAGGCTCCTTCCTGAGATACTCTTCCTCTCTGTACCCATTAAAGACTGGGGTTTTCCAGAGTTCCATGTCTACTTTCTGCAATTTCCAATCATCACCTTCTCCTTGGGTGAGCTGATTCTCTTCATGGATTCAAATGCTATTGTGATGTTGATGACTGCCCACTGGTTTGGGAGCCCAGCCAGGGGTCTTTCCAGAGGACCAGATCTGTATAGCCACCTGTTAACTGTACATCTCCTCTAAACTGAATTCCTTCCCTCACCTCTGATCTGCTCCTTCTTCTCTATTCACTATCTTGGTAAATATCGTCTCCAACCACCCAACTGGCTGATATAACCATTACATGAAACTGAACTTTGACTCTATCCAGCTGGGTGCTTCCTCTGCTTTCTCTACTTATTTTTGGTGTTTTGGTGGTTCATTCTCCTTCATATCCCAACCTAATCTGTCACCGTGTTCCAATGATTCTTCTACCTTCTTCCTTTCTGTGGGGTTCATCCTTCTCTTCATCTCCACTGCCATGACTGTCCTCTAGATCCCATCATCTCGTGCTGGAACTTATATAGCTATCTCTAGCCTGCTCTCTCTGCATTGTCTGTGGAACCCCCACACCCATTCTCCACATGGCTGCCAGAATGAACTTCTAAAAATGCAAATCTACTCATGCCATCCCCCTGCCTAAAATTCTTCAGGGCTTCCCCGATGCCTTCAGGATAAAGTCCAAACTCCTTAGCAGGATGTCCAAGTTCCTTCACATTCTGTGGTAATTATGTGCATGATGAATATGACTCATATAGACTTGTGTTCAAATCCTGGCAGCATTTTTGCTGTGTGACTTTGAGTAAGTTACTTAACCTCTATGAGCCTCCATGTTCTTATGTATGTAATGAGGGTAATATGCCTAACTTCACAGGGTGCTGTGAGCATAAAACTAAGTAATGTATGCATGTCTTTGTTTTTGTATTTGTCTTTCTATCTCTGGCAAATTGCCTTGCTTATTACAGCCAGTGGGACCTGCTGTCTCCTCTCCCAGACCCTCCCGCACTGTGTTTTGTCCGTCAGCTTTCACATGATGCCTGCCCTCTGCTCCAGGATGTTTGAGCTGCTCTCCTCCCCAGAAGACACCACACTTTCATATCTCTACCCAGTTTACACTGTCTGCAACCCCTGCGCCCAGCCCCTGTGCTCGGCCCCCTGCACCTTCCTTCTCTTTGTTTAACTAACTCCTCATAACTGCTCAGGGTTCTTCTTGGAAATCACATGCTGGAAGTTTCTCCTCAGCACTCCGAGTCAGTTGCTGCTCCTGAGGTTTTCCAGAACAGTCTTTTCACACTCCCATCAAGGCCCTTACTTCATCATCTTGCAATTACCTTCTCTTTCCAGTGTTCTTCCCTGTGTGAAGCAAATCCTTGAGGGTAGGGAGCATGTCTTACTTATCTTTATATCCCTAGGACCTAGCACAGGACCTCAGGCATGCCAGGGTGTCAATAAACATTTGCCAAATGAACAATTTTAAACATGGAATTCTATCCAGGTAGTATTCAAATTCTTCCTCTCATTGTCTACAATATTATTGTTTATTTTGCTGTTTCTCTCGGGAGGAGGAACTGTCAACTCGTCAGAGTGTAAGCTCCCTGAGGGCAGGGTCTCATGCATATGGATGACTGCTTGGCCTCTGACAGAAGGGATATCCAACAGGAGGGGAGAGGGTCATACCTTACTTTGTACAAATCAAGCCTAGTGACCCCTGGAGGGTCCTGGGCTGTCTTTGAGGTACTGTGATAGTGCTGGTCATGAAAGGTGGCATTGGGGGCAGGGGGCAGAAGAATTGAGAGGGAAGGTACAGAGCGAATTCCTGGGAGAAATGCATGGTTTCCTATTCTGGTTGGCTGGGAGAATTGTGGACATTAGCCCTGGGGGACTGTCAGGCAAGGACTGATTTTTACCACCAAATCGGTTTTAGCTTTTGTTTTAAAATAATTTTCCAGGCAGGTCAGAGCTTCTCTGAATGTCACTTTTCATCATCACAAGTGAACCTGCCTGTTTTTAGTTAAAGAGATCCCTCTGGATTTCTTCTGTCTGGTGACCTGGGTTGAGCTTGATTGTCAGCCTTCTGCCCTGTAGAGTCCTTATGTCTGTACAATGTTGCCATCTCCTGAGTTGTTAGACATTATGTGGGTATTATTGCTTTTGATATCTAACAGAAGTGGAGATAGATTGTAAGCAATCTGCAGACCCCACACACATTTGTTGGCCTGCAAGGGCACAAGCAGTGACTCTTTCCATCCTGGTAAGACAAGCTTGCTCCCCTCCCAGGTCCCAGCAGTTGGGGTCTAGAGCTGCTGATTCCTGGGGAGGGTAAAGCCCAGGCAGCTACTGTATTCACCTCTTGGGGGAGCCTGGTGCCCCAGAATGCTTTCGTTTGTTACGCTCACGCTCTTCCACATCCTGTGGGTATGTGAAATATACAGAGGACAAGGGGCTGAAGGGTGATGACTTTTATGCCTCAAGTTCTCTTTTTAGACACCTTTTTTTTTTTCCATGTCAGAGCTTTTAAAGTTGAATTTCTGATGATCTGCTAAGAAATGGGGTTGGGCTTGGTGCTTAGTAGAGCTTTAGGAGTCATGTAATTTGTTTACTAAGAATCTAGGCATCTTTATAGAGGGAAGACCTCATTTGGGTAACTGGTCCTAAGGCTGACTTTAATAAAAATTTCTTTACCCTCCCTTCCTAACACTGTGGGGTTCCAGTACAGAGGCCTCAACATTTTCTGGCCCTATTGGAGACTAACCAACTTGAAGGGATTTTCAGGTGTAAGAGAGGAGTGGTTTAGGTTAAATATGTATTTGCACTTATTGCTAGGTGTCAGGGTGTTTTGGAAAAGGGAAATTGTAGCTGCTCCTCCAAAGGTCTTTAAAAAGGGGTGAGCTCTCATTTATATGGAGTGACAGAAAGCTGGGCCTGTTGGGCAATGGGGTACTAAGCCAGCTGGTCTAAGGTAAATCATTTCTTTTAAGTCTGATTCTCTGCTTAAATTAGGTTGTGCAGGTATATAGCAGTGAACCAGGAAAGTGCCTGCGAGTTAGTGTGCATTTATATGGAAAATCCACAGGCGCTCAAGGCTTTTTAACAATAGCCTCATCCCTGTCTCATTAGTACACATGTATCCTCTCTCTCCCTCTTCCATCTCTAAGGGCAAGAGTTTTGCTCAATGCTGAGCAGGGAAGTCATGAGATGAGGCAGATTGGATTAATCCCAGGACAAAAGCCTTCCCCAGCTGGGCTGATTAGAATAGTTAGTGCAGGGCGCCTTCCCCTGGAGCACTGACACAGCCTTTAATGCTCTCTCTCCTTTTTGTCTGCCAGGGGGTCCGCATCTGTTTGCCAGTTCTGGATGGGAGCATCCAAGCATGCAGACAGGGCCATGAGCTAAATAAGGATGGGGCTTCCAGTCTGTCCATTTGGTGGGTAGTGGAGAAAGGAAAGCCCCTCAGAATCTGAGCCCACAAGGCCTGAGCCTTGGAGAAACCAGGTAGCATTTTTAAGAGAATCAGCATCCTGTACTTTTTTTCAGGAACTTGTATTTGTAGAGATAGCCTGGAGTGTGATTGGCTATAGGTAGAAAACAATTTTCCATGTTGTAGTGCTGAAAGTGAAGAGGAAGTTAAAGAATGGGTTTAATGAGGACTGTGGGGCTGCAGTACTTTTTTACAAGGCTTCCTAGTTGTTCAGAAATTATTTTTAAAACTCCACTTCCTGATCTTTCTCCAGAGTAATGAAAGACAATGAGACTACAAATAAAAGTTAGAGGAAGGCATTGGAACTGAGATGTGTTCATTCATTCATTCATTCAGTATGTATAAGCACCTTCTATGTGCTCAGTACTGGGCTAGGTATTGAGAGGAAAACAAAATAGAAGGTAGGACCCTGCTGTCTTGGAGCTTACAACCGAGAAATGGAGATGCATGGCCAGGACACGGCTAAGCACCTGGGAAGCATAGGAGGGTAAGGTGGCCTGAGTTTTTTTTATCCATCTTGGTTTGGACGTAGGGTACCCCATGTACCTGGATTTTCCTGCAGTGGATATTCATAATGGCCTTTCAGCTCTGAAACATTTTATTTGAATACATTTGATGAATATCTGTAAAAAGATATCCACTTCTGCTTAGAAAACAGGAGTCACAGAACACAATTTCATGTCTTTTTAATGGTTTGGTTCTAACTTGACCTTTCCTTCAATATTGACTAACCTTTCCTAGTTGTTGATACTTCTTTCTTCCAAACCACTGGCAATCATTTCTCATAATGTCAAGTTCTATTCTCACTGCTACTGTACCCTATTTGACTATAACCATAATGAATTGAAGGGTGACCAGAGGAATGAGAGAACTGTTTTTAAGGAGCAACCTTAACTTTATATTCAACTTAAGGGTAATAAGCTTTGGCTTGATGTTTGGAGTGTCACATGTACAATGTGATAACTATTCTCCTTTACTCAGTTTTCCCTCCCCTAATGTGTATTCTTCATAATCACAGTTGGATGTAACTTTTGGCTAAAGTAAAATAAAACTGAATAGAATGAGGTGTCAGAGCGAGTGACACTGTCTATAATGCTGTGAGAGTTGAAGACAAAGAAGATTCCCCATGAGATGGGAGCCCCAGGAAAGGTTTCATGGAAATGAAAGCAAGACCTTGAGGACAGGATAGGGCTTTGGTGAGTTCAGAGGAAGTGACCACGTTACTGAAAAGGAGAAGACTAAACTCTTTAGTGGAATCAGAGAATCTTCATGATATATTTATGTAACTCTTCATGAGGTTACATGTGGTATCCCATCACCTGCCCCACCAGCCCAGGCAGGGATTTGTTCCACAGAACCTTGGCTTGGGCCTCTCCACATTCTGCAGAAAGCCATGGAGCAATTGCTGGCTGCAAGTGCTTCCTGGATTGTGAATGTGACTCACAGGACAGAAACTTGTACTGTGGCTTCCACTCAGATGATATAAAATGAGATAGTATTACTGAGTTTTTATGTGTACTTCAAAGGCAAAAGACAAAGAACACTGGTTTCATATCCTCCTTGTGCTATCAAAGGACCATCTCTTTCTCTAGAATCTAAATTTTCCTAATACTTCAGAAGGGTTACAAAGTTGCATTTTACATCAGGAGCAACCAATGGGTACTCACTCATGTGGGTGTTTGTTATTAATGAAAAACATTAGGGTCTTTTAAAAATTTCCCAATCCTTGGAAAATAGGGAAAGGCACGGAAAACCATGCAACTGGGGCTTAATATCCTACCTCTGATCCCAAGTTCTGCATCCACTTAAAATGGGGGGGGAGGGGCATGTTAAAATCTGTCACTGTGTCAATGAATCAATTATTTTTCAAATGCAGAAAAGTTTTAAATAAAATTTATAGTGAGACATTAGAATCTATTCACTCATCCAACAACTCTTTATTGAGAATATATTGTGCCCTTTGGTTCAAGATAAGGGATGAAGCAAAATTGACATTCTCACTCTTCCATACCAAATTCCCATAAATGACAATATATAATTTTAAGATACAAGCAGTGTTAGAAAAAAAAGGATGTCCTTGGTACATCAGAAACCAGAGTCCCTGAAAGATGGAAAGTAGTCAAGATCAGATTGATGAAGAAAGGCACAGGTCTAGATGTCCCTAAAAAAGGATTGCTAACAAAAAAACCAAAAAAAAAAAAACAAAAACAGTGTTCCAGACTTGGAGGTGGCAGATATGGGGAGAAGGAAGCATAGAGTGTATGACAGAGCAGGTATTTGGGGTTACAAATAAGATCAGGCAGGCAGGTGAATCCCTCTACACCTCTATATTTGACCCTCTCAGGGCAGGCAGTAAGCAACAGAGATTACTAGGATAATTAGGTCAGAGAGACAGAGCAGCTCCAGGTAGCCAACACAACCCAGAAGAAATATTTCCACTCCTACATTCCCTACTGGCTCTCTCAACCAATAGCAGGTACCTCTCTCACTTATGTTGGACAGTGAACTAAAACCTGCCGTATAGTACATCCCACTCTTTCCCTCCGTTGATCATATTAACATGGACTTTCTGATACAAAAATGAGCATGTATCCAGAATTCACCAAAAATGTCTGGAAAACCAATATGGTGAAAAGAAGTACTAATTGTAGTAAAGGTTCACCCCCTCCCAAAGGAAATCTTAATAGTGTAAGCAGAACAAGACTTTCAGGAGATTTTGGAATAAGTGCAGACATTGGATCTGTGAAAAATCAGACTCTTAGAAACTAAAATGTCCACACGCACACACAAAATTTAAAAACCAACAAATGAGTTGGACCAGCAGAGTAGGTGTAATTGAAGAGTAAATTAGTGAATTGAAAGATAAAACTAAGAAAATCTAAGTATAGGCTCTAAAACAGGGGTCCCCATCCCCTGGGCCATGGACCGGTACTGGTCCTTGGCCTATTAGAACTGTGCCGCACAGCAGGAGGTGAGCGGTGAGTGAGCAAGCAAAGTTTCATCTGTATTTGCATCCACTCCCCAGTGCTAGAATCACCACCTCAGCTCCATCTCAGATCATCAGGCATTAGATTCTCATAGGAGCACTGGTCCCTGGTGCCAAAAAGTTTGGGGACCACTGGAAAAGGATCATGAGATGGAAATATGGAAAGAAAAACTGACATATAGAGAACATACCCAGATATTCTGTCATCTGTCTATAAGAAGTTTTGGAAGAATAGAATGGATGGAACAAAGAGAAGAAAATAGGAAAAAAGTACCAAAAAATTTGCCAGTAGATAGACAAGAAACAGTGTAAAACAAAATCCCAAGATTAAATAGATGAATGAGAAAAGATCTGCAACTTAGATACATCACAATAATAAAGGAAAACTAAAAAGAAAAGAAAAAGAAAAAAGAAAAAAACTTCCAGAGGGAAGGGTAAAAGAAAAAAGATGATCTAAAAAAGAAGAAAGAGTGACAACAGATCTCTCACTGGTAATACTAGAGGCAAAAAGGTAGTGGAACAGCATTTACCAAACTGAGTGTGGGAACATATTGAACCTGGAATTGTATACCCAGTAAAACTGACATTGAAGTGTATAGGTAAAAAAGAGTCATTTTGGACATTATGCATTCAAAGAGTTTACCATCCACTAGCTTACTCCAAAAAAAATTACTAGAGACCATAAAAAAGCGAAATAAAAGAAATAGGAGTCAAAAACCTACTTTTTGCTAACTGCACACACTTCCATCTAGAACAGAGCAAGACAGTCTCAGTTCACTTCTTGTTGAGGAAGAATGAACTTAATCATCTCCCCAGGATGATTCGCTAGATAGAAGCAACTGGCCATACAGAAGATCTCTTAATCCTGAGCTGCCCTTGAGGGTTCATTGTATTAAAGTGTGAGATGAGCATAATGTGTTGGTAATCTCCTCTCAACCCTGATCCAAGCCCTTGCTTTTGTTTCTGGAGCCTAAAGAGGTATGACTACCTGGCTGGGGTTGCCACCATCTCATTAAATGTTTGCTGTCTCTTAATTATCAAATCTAACCCATGAGTGTTCAGAGGGGATGAGGCTGGGGAAATTCTCTCCCTCCTCAGACTGATGCTCTGAATTGCAGTAATCACATCTCTGTGACATTTTCTGATTGGAAACAGTGCAGTGGCAGACCTTGATGGATCAGAACATCAGGCCCAGCTGAGCAGAGGCAGGCATACCCTAGGCCTCTGGGAATTCTGCCCTGTGTTCTGGCAATTTGGGACACTTCCAGCTCTCTGAATGGTTGGGGAAGACTGGTCAAAAAGAGGTCCTTGCAGCCTTGGGAAGAAAAGAAGTAAAAATTGTCATAAGAGGCTATAGGTACCAGAGGTCCAGGCTAATCCACAAAGTACTGCTTTAAAAACCCTCCTGTCAGGGCTGAGAGGAGAGGAGTATGGAGATGTCTCATACGTCACCAGAACCCAACAGGTTCTTGCTGGGAAGTAGTCTGGATCCTTTGTCAGGCCTCTCCACAGGGGAGGGTTTGGAAGCTCTTTAAAAATTCATGTCATTAAAGAAATTCCCCCCCCTCAAATTTCTATCCTCTGCATAGTTTTGTTTGAGAAAACCACATGGGGCCAATGTTCCCAGCACAAGTTTGTGCTTCTCTGGTCGCTTCTCCTGTCAAGGTTGGGCCTGGCCTCACGTGGAGTAGAGACCTTCTTGATCTTTCCTTCACCTACATGGCCTTTGTCACATGGTTCTCCCTGGCTCTCTAGATCAGAAGGAGGCTAAGAACCAACTATGCTCAACTGACTGTCTTTAGAAATTCCCTAGGAACTTGGCTAATATTTTTTAGTCCTTTTATTATAATCATTAACTATGCAACCGAGTAGGAGACTCTTGATACCATGTATTGTGACCCCTGGCTCTAGGCAGGACTGAATTTAAACCATTTTTCTCAGATAGCTGTCTTCGTCACTTTATTAAAAATACCCCCAAAGAGACAGCTACTGTAACATCTCTCGGGAAGGCTTTCTTGGAGTCCACTCTGCTGTAGACTTATCGGACTTAGGGAAAGGACTATTCTGAGAATTCTCCTCACCTTCCAAAAAGCATTGGATGTACATGACCTCATGCCGTCTTTGCCCAAGAATAAAGAAGACTTTTGGTTCTTGAACCCACTGTCTAGAGTTTTTATATGTTTCATGTTAGTGTGGGGTTCAATCCTCAGATTTTCTAATTCATGCTTCAGGCATGATGTGTTGCCCATGTAAAAGCATCTGAGCATAACTAGAGCAAACTATGATAGTGGGGACAGAGGGTAAGAAGTCTGAAGGGGAAAGTGGTAGAGAAACAGCCAGTTGTTTATGGCTGCCTTGTAAATAGATACCCAGGAGTATCAGTCCACAGGTGCATTTCATCAGCATGCTCCTTCCATGTTCATGGATAAAAGAAGAACCCTGGCCGGCATATTTTTCTATAAATTCCCAGCTAGAGAGAACTTCTCTGCAAGCCTGGCTTGAATGCAATATTTTAAAACAGATTCCTCAATATCCAGAAGTTGCTGGGTGTGCTAAGGGACAGCCACTCTGACATAGCATTTGAGCTCCTAAAGAGGATGAAGTAGTACTTAAAACCTGTCTTTTTTTTTTAAGAGAAAAACAACTTCAAAGATAGGTAAGGTTGGGTATTCTTGAGGCCCAAATGCCTGAGCTCTAGGAGCATGAGCTTCCCCCTATACTTTTCCCGCCTTCTTCTTATTTGTTCCAAGAACTGGGGACAGTATCTCTACTCTGAATGCCAGCCACAGGGTTCACAATAACAGAATAGAAGAGTTGATCCAGGAATTCAGCTTGTGCAAACTTCTCACATTACAGAGGAAGAGATGAAAACCAGGACTATGAAGGACTCTATAGGGCAAGGGCAGACCTTAGCCACCCTCTCTCATTTCTCAGTGGCCTCTGTCTTGACACCTCCCACCCTAAGGTCTTCAGCAACTTGTGGCAGAGCTGGAACTAGGATTTGAATCTCTTGATTCCAGGTCAGTGCCGCTCCCCTCCCCCACTGCCCATCAAGAACTCCATGCTTTCTCTGTAGCCTGTAGGCCAGGGCACAACCTATCAGCAGGCAGAATGAAATATCAGTGTAACATGATTTAAAAGAGTGCAGGGCGAACTTCCATCCCCAAATTGTGCTCCCAACAGCCTGTCACTGATGCTTGACCTTCCACCATTAGAGATTCATTCTTTTGTAACTAAGAGGTGAGGTAGGCTTCCAGTCCCCTCTTGAAATGCAAGTACCGCTGGGAAGGCCAGCAATAGCTGATAGCTAATAAGCTGCAAGGGCTGTTTCTCCAAGAGAGTTGATACCCAAGGGTGGTGGTAGTGATGTGGAGGGGAGACCAGGGCAAGAGAGATTTTGGAACTCTTTGAAATAGGAAGATAGAGTCGAGACTGGTGTGAGAATGTAATAAATGCTATTACTTGTCCAACTAAATAAGAATGTAATAAATGCTATTACTTGCCCAACTAAATAAGACAACATGACCAGATACATTGCTAAGAAATTCCCTTTACAAGGTATGAGCAAATGTTTGAAACTCTAAAGGAAAAGACAGGGCTACCCACACTCTACCAGCAGAGAATGCCCCACCTAATGCTTCATGTGTATGGGTGTTGAGACTCAGTCGGAGTCAGGTCCCCTCAACTCCCCCAAGGCTTTATTTGTGTGAATTGACCTGCAGGGGCACTTTAGTCTATGGATGAAGAAGGGAGGAGTTTGTAATAGGATTTCATGAGTGGAAGACGGGGAGGAGACAAAAACAGAGGGGATGGTGCGTCATCTAAATTCTACCCTGACATTGGGCTTGTGCCCTTACAAAAGAATGGAAGGGTTAGGGCCAGAAATGGAAAGGGCTGTTTTTCTAAGAGGCTTGGTGAGACTCAAAGACAAGGAATGGGCTCATCAGATCTGTCCCTGCTTCTGCTCAATATCCATAAATTGCTGGGTGGCTAAGTGACAGCCACACTGACATAGCCATTAGCATTCTTATGAGGAACATTGTCAACGTGGGCAACGTAAGCTCCTGAAATCAACCTTAAGGCATTGACTAAAAGGGAGTCAAATATGAAGAAGAAGACTCAATGTGAGTACCTATGATGTGGTCTTATGAGGTCTCTTAGACACCCTTGGGAAGACCTTCATAGGGAGAAGAGTGGTAAAGGATTCTCTGTCACAAGAGGAGTCGAGGAGAGAAATTTTGGGCAATTGTTATTTAGTACGACAGACTGGAGTGGCCTAGTTATTCTGGAGTTCCTCTTATATAATTTGAACCCTGCCTGAGATGCCAACAGACAAAAATAGACTGAACCCTGGGCCAGGGAAAGGAGCCCATGGTCCTGCTCAGAGAAAGTCCAGTGGCTTTCTGGTGGCCTCTGCCTCCTCCTTACCCACCCAAACTTAGGCCTTTTTTTCTAGGAAAAACTCTAGAAAAGTTTGCTCCAAACTCAGTCTAGAAAGGTCAGAAACAAGAACAGTTTCAGGGACCTCATTATCTACTCGGTAGAAGGAGGGGAAGAAAGCCAATTGTTGGGATAAAATGAGGCACAGAAAGAGGATAAGATTTGCTCAGGGCCCCCCTCAGTCAGAAACCATGCCTTGAACATTCCACGGTCTAATTTATGGGCCAGGAGATTTGTTTAAAAAAGAAAAGGCCATCTTTCCATGTTGGAAAAGTGTCAGGGCATATATACAAAGTTGTTCTGATACCATTGTCCCCTTCTTCCTCCACTGTCCATGTGCCAATGTGCTGAATCTTTCCTTTCCTCCTATGATTAATCCCACAGTTGCTCAGGATGCATTAACTAAGTCCTGATGTAGTTTTGTGGCAGATTTAGCTGCTGCAGAATCTGAGTTTTCCAAAAGTTAAAAAGAAAATCACATCCTTCATGCCTGCAAATATGGTATGCAACCCGGAGTGACACCACTTAGAGCAGTTACTAAGCAGATGTGACAGAAAGAGCTACAGCAAGAATATAGGTTGATAGGTACTATTTAGATGGAGTTACCCTGTCTAGAGCCATTGCAAAATTGACAGATACTCTGGCCTCCGGGAGTGGGGTGTACTTTTTACACCTGTACTTGCACCTGAGTCTAACATAACAGCAGCTGCAATTTTGCTGAGCTAAGTTGGTCACGACCAGCCATATGTTGCAAGCCATCATACCCATTTATTGAGGTCTGCAATGAGCCTGGTTTTGGGTTGGCACTTTATAACAACCCTGAACAGTAATTTTACCAGACACAGTTCTTTTCACAGAAGGGAAATTTGAGACTCAGAAAAGTTAAGCAATGTGCCCAAAGTCATATCCATAGAGTTAACATATCAGACTCTGGATTTAAAACCAGGTCAGTGCAGTTCTGAGGTCTGTGCTCCTTCTACTAGTACAGTCAGAGAAACATGGCTCCAGGTAGGGTTCAATTCCTTACCAGGTGTGTGACTTGAACAAGTTCATTAACCTTTCTGAGCCACCTTTTTCTGATGCAAATAATGCGGATGGTGCGAGGATTCAGGGGGGTAATGCACTTAACATAGTGCCTGGCCTGGAGTGAGCACTTGGCTCATCATTCTAAAGTCACCAGGCTCCCTCTTCCTCCGCAGGCCCTAGGAGAGAACCACCTTCTCAGGAAACAGCTCTTAGCCTTGCCAGCAGTATTTCCACCCCAGGAGAGGAAAGCCTCTGGAAGCCACAGTTGCATTTTAATTAAATGAATACCTGGATTATCCAAGAAATCGAAGCCACTCTTCTCTTGCTGTGTGATTTTAAAATGTCATCTAATCTTTATGTAGTCTGTCCTGTGGAATAACTTGAACAATCCCTGATCCCGAGAGGTGTGCTAGGATGATAATTGAGTTTTGCTTCCCCACAGGTGAATTAGTCACAAAATGGACTGCTCCTGGTAAGAAGAGGACTCTGGCCGGTTTCTCCAGCAACCCAGCTGGCTGCTTTCTGGACCATTATCCATGGATACCATTGTGTATTGTGGGAGAGCACATTAATTTGGATGTTTTGAGGCCAAGAATCATTAGACAGGTAGAGATTCTATATGCATATATCAGGATACATAAATTAAGTTTAAAAAGTGATTTTTGGATAATCTTTTGATTTGTATGATTTGTGTATTGACGTGGATCATTGAGAGCTGATGGAGTTATGCTGACTGCAGCCCAGTAGCCTATGTTATCCAAAAATTCACTGGTTTGCCCATTGGAGCTCTTAACCTCTGACAAGCACTGGGGAAATCAAATGATAACTATTTAAAATGGCTGCTTGATTACTGTTTTTGAGGTTGCTAGAGTCAAATGGAACTCTTAAAAAAAAAGAAGGAACTCCTTTTGACCTCTAGAAAGCCTTAACCATAACCCAGTGCTGCAGTAAAAGTCATAATCAATATTACCAATGGGCTTCCTTTGTGAATCCGCGACCTGTAACTTTTCATTCAATCACTCTTGCAAGTGAAAAGGATAGGGTGTTCTACTCTTCAGCCTTTGTTTTGGCCATCAGAATTGAATTTTGGTGTGAGATGCACGTAACCAGCCTTTGTTGTGATTTGGGTGTGGTTAGAATCATAATTCACACCATGGATAAAATGACAAAGCAGAAAGGGTATGTAGAGCTTGTCTCATGCAAACCCCTTCTTTTAAGGAAGAGGTAATGGGCCCAGAAAAGAAAAGTGACCTTCTCAAGGCCATGCTACTGTTTAATGACAGAGCTGTGACTAGGGCACTGGTCTGCTGACGCCTACAGTGACACACTACTCATGCGGAGAGACATGGTCTTCTATGAAGGAATGTTGGGAAAGAAACTCACTTTTATTAGAACACTATTTCCCAAAAACTGTTAGGTATGTCATCTCCATTGGTTCATTTTATTTTGACAGCTCATCTGCTGAAGAGAGATGACCATTAAGCCATTTTTACACAGTGGAGAGGTTAACTCACTGGTCTGTCATATCAAAAGCCCATGATCTTTTTCCTAGTCTCTGACAAGTGTCTCCTTCCTCTCACCTCTTTTGCCTTGTCCTCTCTTACACTTTGAAGCACCCTCTGAAAGACTCAAATGGGAAGTTTTAAATGGTAAGGTTTCTTTTGATTAAGGGAAAGTCTGAATACAGTAAATATTGTTTTAAAAGGGAGTGAAACAAGACTCTTCTGGGAAGTGGAGCGTGTTTTTGCAGGTAGTGGGGTTTCTATTAAGCACTATATCTAAGCAGCAGTGGCATACTATCATCAATCCAGGCACAGCCTTTCAGAAAAAAAGGAACTAAGAGTAGCCCCAAAGGCCTGAGTATCCTTTGTGGCCATTCCGTCCAAGTGACAGGTAATTGATGCCAATGTTTTTTATTCTTATTGTTTTTCAGACCTCAGAACCTCTTGGTAATATCAAATTCATGCCCTGTTGCCCAATACTTGGAAGCAATCTGGTTTCCCTCCAGGAAGAAATACCCCATGTCTCAGCATCTCTCATGAACACTTTCCCAGGCATTGTAAAGCTCTTGATGTAGAAACAGCTTTAAAATAAGGATTGTGTCTTTTATTTCATGGATCTTCCTTCTCAAGTGCCTGATCCAGGGCTTTGAAAGCAGTAGATGTTTTTGCACTTGACATTAGAAGATGGAAGGGGAAGAGAGTTTGGATTTGTGCTTTCTAAGAGTTCAGACTACAATCTGAGAAATAAAATTTTGGTAAGGACCTGGAAATATATATTAAAATGAATCCACTTTTGGGGAACTATCATGTAGAAATACAAGCTCTTGTTCATAAGGGTATATGTGAAAGAACATTTATTGTAATATTGCTTCGAGTGACAGGAAACTAGGAACAACTTGAAAGTCTATCAGAAAAAAGTATGGTATATGCATACAGTGAGACATGATACAGCTTTTAAAAATAACTTAGATTTATATGTGATAATGTGAAAAGAAGTTTATAATACACTATATGATGAATGAAGCAAGTTGCTGAGTAATATATATAATATAAATCTGCTTCTACACAACATATACCAATAGTGAATTGGGTATAACTTGGATATTTGCATTTGCATGAGTCAAAAATGGAGGATACAGCAAAATGTTAATATTACTCTAGAAGAATACAGTTTTAAATTTTAAAAAAATCTAACAAGGCTTAAATTAAAAAAAAAAAATTCTTCCGAGAAGAGAAGAAAGACATCAGGGTGGTGACACGGTCCAGAAAGGAAACAGATGGAATCAAGCACAGCTTTGTTTAGTCACCTCTGCTCATTGTGCATTTTCAGGTGAGGTTACCCTTGAATCACCAGAGATCAGCCAGCCCTGCACTAGGGCAGATCACAATAGGTAGTGCCCCAAGTAATGTCAGAACATAATGCATTTCAGTTAGCTAAGACTGCAAAACCTCTTACACATAAGTTTTGGAGGCACACAAGGATTTTAGTATCTTGATAAAGAATGTGTTCCCAGCCTTACTTGATTAGAGGCTCCTTTGCTTTTGGTCCAGTCCATATAACTTCCAAGGTCTCCCTGTTCATATCAATAGGTACTTTTTGCAGGGCCTGCCTGACAAAAAGCCATTGATTATACCTATACTTAACTTATAAGAACCAATCCATATGGCCCTTGAATACTTGAATTCATAACCAATTATTGGAAGATGTCATAAAGGGAGGGATTTATCTTTTCATCTTTTAGTCCAGAATGCCTAGTACAGTGCTTGGCTCATGTAGTTGCTATACAAGGGCTTATAGAAGAAAATGTATATTGTTGTTGTACTGAATAGACTGAGTTGATTTCTAGTTGGCTTTGAGGGATTCAGGAGAGATTTTCCAGAAAAAAAGGTGATCCTTTAATGAAATATTTGAAAAGGAGAAAAGAAGCGAAGTGTATAGCCTCCACCAAGAAGAAAAAGCTAATTTCTGTTGTGACAGCATTTCAAAAAATATTTCAGTATCTTTAGAGTGCCACTACTGTATCTTTCCCCTTCTCCAAAGAAGTTTGGTTTCCATCATAGATCATTGAGAAAATGTATAGATGGCTTTTGGATCCTCCTCACTCTGAGAGAAAAGTAACAATTTTAATTTTCAGCTTTTTAGGGGCATAAAACAAGTATTAAGCTTTTAATGCAGAATTACTTAAAAAATGCCTTCCAAATATTGTTATAATAAAGAATCAAAACAAATAGTATTATATCCAACACAAAACCACAGTGAATTGACTTAATCATAACATTATCAGAGCAAGGAAATAACATTCTGGTTTTAATGACAAAAAAATACAAGACAAAACTAAAACACCCAAATTAACTTTGCAGGCACTGGTGGCACTCTCGAAAGTTCTTTAGATTGTAGTTTAAGAAATAACTGGGCCTTGGGTTAGGGAAAATTAAGATTGTAGAGACTTTTGTGCGAGGAGAACAGCCCAGGTGTGGGGCTTCTGATAGGCTCAGTAAGGTAGGTGCCTGCCCCAGTCTTGGCTTGACTCCTGTCTGGCCCAGAAGACACTAAGAACACCACTGGGTTAGCTGCTGGGAGGTGGTGATGGATAGATAATGGCTGTGACCTGATTCCTGAGGAGCCATGGATTTACTGCAGAGTGTCTTAGCCATATGTGAGACCTGGCCATGTTTCCCTAGAAGGAGGAGGGAAAGCTACATGAGCAATGAGTCTTATATGCCTCTTTTTATTATAGCAACCATATTTAAGCTAGAGCCCCACTTTCCTAGATAGTATGATCTAAAGGTTAGAGAAATTGCATCTCAATTACCTGGGTACTGGATTTTGGGAGGCAACAAAGGAAGTGTTGGTTGGCTCCTGAAGTTGAGCCACTATATACAGTCTCTACCTTCTGGAGGGCTTACAGATAAAAGGAGACAATTACAGAGTCATGCAGGTGGATCTTTAGGGGCCTTGCTCAACCTTCTAGAATTTGTAGCAACAGCTAAGCCCAATAGTTTAACTGAACCCTTTCAGTGACAGGAAATTATCTTGCTCTGTGGCATCTCATGAAATTGGGTAACATTTCCAATTATATTCCTTCCCAAGAGTTTCATTCCAACCTCTGCATGCTGTCTCAACCATCAACACAACTTCACTCTTTCAAAAAAACGTGTGGCTCTGAAGAAACATTGTGTTTGAGATGGACCTTTCAATAATATGAGAGTTTGGAGGGCTCTTTCTATAACTGAGAGACCTTCTTTTTCTGCCTCTTTTCTCCTCCTCCAAATATCTTTATCCAATTGCTATCCACCACGAATGTCCATTAGAATCACCTAGAAACCTAAAAAAATCCTGATGCTCAGGCCTCATTAAATTATACTCTTTGGAGGTGGAACCAATGCACTGGTATTTTTAAAGATGATTCCATTTTGCAGCTGAAGTTAAGAACCACTGCCTTGTTCCTAGAAACTGGATAAACTCTTGAAAGTCATGCTACGGAATAAGGCATCTTAGACTTGAATTCTGACTCTGCCATTTGGATAATTCTCTGTGTTTTTGTGTCCTCTTCTGTTATGCGGCCATAATAATAGTACCTACTGCAGAGGTTGTTAAAAGAACTGCATGAGGACACATTAAGTCTAGGAGAGTCTCTGGCATGTAGCAAGTGCTCTGTAAGTTTAACTCAGAACCTAGAACAGGGCCTAGCAAATATTAACACAATGTATTCTTACCACAAAACCAGGCATTGTTCTAAGCACTTCACATGTACTACTAAATACATGTTGCACTGAAGATCTAGTGTAAGAAAAGTGACATAGCAAAATGTGTCTCTGGGTTCTCTTTACTTAGTAGGACCTATAGTTCCAGACTGCCCATTTAACTCATACCTCAGCGAAGTCCCTGTACTCCTTGTCATCTCATATTTCATTTTGCCTATCATCAAAATCCCTTCAAAAGTCTTCTACAAAAGTTCTGTACATTTCAAGGCGTTCAACGTGACTAAATTAAGAGCTCCTTAATGGTCAGTTCTATATGATGAGCTAGGCATGTAAGAGATGCCCAGTAAGTTCTTTATAGAATGACTAAATTAATTCACCCTGTAGATGACTATGCTAATATGCTTATGCAACAGACATGAAGACTGAATTCCTGTGAATGGTGTTGTTGGTGAGAAAATACTACTACAAAATGCCTACTGTGTGCTAGGTATTTTTCATGCATACAAAATTTTAAAACCCTAGGAGATGGGTATTCGGGTAATCTTTTGCTGTCTAACAACAAATCACTCCAAAACTTAGTGTCTTAAAATAACAATTATTTTCCTTTTGATTGTCATTAAATAGGAACATAGCAAGGACAACACCCCTCTGCTCCGAAATGGCTCAACAGAAGACTGGAGTATGCACTTTCAGGACAGCTCACTCATGTCCTCCAGCTATAATGGAACCACCTGGGTCCGAGGCTCCTTCTTCACAGCTCCAGTCTGACTCTGGGTTGAATGGGTTGGAATAGAAAACTCTTTCTATGAGAATACAGCTCTCGATCTCAGCCTCTCCACTCTCCATTCCAAGGGGGAGCCGTGTCTGTGCTTGGGGAGAAGCCAAGCCAAGCAAAAGATTTCAACAGAGAACGGAGGAAACACACCCACTGAGGTTCTCATAGCAACATAATCATGCATAGGCAGCAGCCTATTTCGGTGGGAGCTTGTCTCAGCTCCCCTTCTCCCCAGTTAGTCACAGAATGGATGCACAGCTCAGGCAGAAGTGATTTGGGGTGGGGTCAGAAGAGAGTGTTGGATTGAAAGTCAGGAAGCTGGGATAGCTGCTTTCAGATGCTCCCCCAGCTGGCTGAAGCATCATGGGCAAATGTCCTTTCTCTAATCTCAGGGTCCTTATTTGTAAAATGAGAGGACTGGACTAGAGAGCTGTGAAGATACTTTCTGATATTCTTTGATTATACAATTACTGAGACTCTTGCTAAGGGAGCAGGTGTGTCAGGATCTTTTGTATCTAAGAAAGATGCTTTGAGAAAATGAGGTTCAAGAGGATAAAGTCATTCTTTAGATTCCTCTCATTTATCCCCCTACTACCTTCTGCACGTTGGCAGGATATGAAAGGGAAGAAGAATAACCAGGTGTTGCCAAGGACTCTCCTCACTCACTCCCAACACTAATCCAGGTCTATGGTTTTAGAAAGAAAAAGGTCAAGACACACACACACACACACACACACACACACACACACACACACACACACACAACCGGTGGATTCTAGCTTCTTGCCAGTTCTCTTTTCACTCTTTTTACTCTCCATTCCCTCCCCTCCTCTCTTTCCACTAGGACCAGGTGATGGAGGCATCCTTAGATTCTGGCCCATTTCTTCAATGGACTCGGGTTGGTTGAGGGCAATCAGGTCTACATTTCCTGCTGTCAAAGGTGATGTTAAAAAAATAAATAGGGCATGCATGCAGGACTGATCTCTGCATGTAGGTACAGGACGAGATGAGGAGAGCCAGGAGGCTCAGAGAGCATCTTTTAGGTTCCTGTCCTTCACTTGTGGGCAGAAAGCTTGAAAGTGCAGCTGTCTTTGAAAGAGTCAGCTTGAGTGGCCTGTTGTAATGGGAGAGACAGAATGGGGTTCCCCTCCCCCTTGTTCTATCTATCCCCACCAGCCTGACAGATGGCCAGTAAGATGGGGGGGGGGAGGGCTCTCAAAGTGAAGACAGGAATGTATTGTATAAAAATTCACACCCCCTGCTGCCGCCCAAACTCTCTTAAAAAAGGATCAAGAGAATCCTAATGGGTACGTGACATCCTCCCTCTCTCCATAAAAGGGACTTCAAAATCTGGTGATGATGGGGGAAGGGTGAGGAGAGAAAAGAGAAATGTGTCTGCAGGAGGCTGCCAAGGAAAACTAGGGTAGGGGGAGCACGACTGCAGGCTCATCCATCTGACTTTCTCCTACCCTCTTTCCTAAGCCACCTCTGGCTGAACCTTCGCCTCACCCTCTCAGCCTGAGAGAGGCTTGGAGACCCACAGTGCCTTGCATAGGGAGAGTTGGGGAAAAGAAGAAATCATGATACCATACTTAGTACTAGAGTTGAAGGAGTTAAGGACCCTCCCTCATCCAGACACCTACCCCTTCGCTCTCCAAAACCCAAACCTTAGTCACCAAGGAAGGATCCAGGAATTGGCAGAGGAGCGGGAAAGTTGGGGGTGGGGTGAAGACGAGGTAACTGTGGCCCAGTCTTGCCCAGGGCTTGTTCTCGGCTAGAGGACGTACGGCCGGGTCCAAGAACCTGCAAGAGCCCAATTCCGGAGCCTGCTCTCTCCGAGCCTCGCGCCTGGCCCTGCAGCGTCCGCGCGGCCCTTGCCCCCGCGCAAGTGTCCGCAGCGCCTGGGAGTTGAGGCGGCCAAGAGACCCTTGCTGTCCGGTGTAGGGGGCGGGCCCGGGGGCGCTGGGGGCCCTTGGTCTGCGCCCCGTCGCCGCCTGCTCTACCGAACCTCCTACCCCGCCCCCACTCACCCGGCTCAGCCCCTAGGAGAGACGCGCAGGAAGCGTGTTGCTTTGCTCAGCCGATCCGCAGAAGTTGAGAGGAGTTGGTGGCTGCCTTCAGCCGGCCGGACTTTGCGAGCGGAGCAGCCAGGAGAGAGACGCCGCCACCGCGGAGCCTTCGGGGCTGCCTCCCTCCTGTCTAGCCCGCAGCGCGGGTGGAGAGGGGCGGGGAGGGGTCGCGTGCGCGAGAAGAACTTGAAACTGTGTGAAGGAATCCGAAGCAGATGAGAAGGGAGGAAAATAAAACAAAGTGGAGACTGCAGGAAAGACTGTATCGGCTGACGCTCCGGCAGAGGGGCTGAGTTGGTTTTTTTTTTTTTTTTTTTTTTCTTTTCCTTCCTTCCATTCTCTCTCTTTCTCTCTCTTTTAAAGCTGCACCAGCTCTTTCTTTCTCTACTATCTCTGTATCACCAAACCCTTGCTGGCTCTTATGGGCATGAAACACTCCTCCCGCTGCCTGCTCCTAAGGAGGAAAATGGCGGAGAACGCTGCCGAGAACACCGAGGTAAGGAGGCGAGAGGACCCGGGCTCTCGGCGACCCCGGAAGCCCACCGGACACCGCGCCGCCGCCGCTGTCGCTGCGCCGCCGCCGCTCAGCACCTAGAGCCAAACTTTCCCCAGTACCATCCCGCTTGCTTCCGCCGGCCGTGTGCGTGTGTGTGTGTGTGTGTGTGTGTGGTGGGGTGGGGGGAAAGACAGTGCATGTCTCAGGTCCCCTCCCTCTTGAAAATGCAAAAAGAGTCTCTCTCACCCCATCTCCCTCTCCTGCCACCCGCTGCTCCTTCTCTTTTCCCCAAGTCCCAAATCCTGGGCAGCCGCTCTCCCTTGCCCTCTCCTCCGGGCTCCGGTAGGGCTCCAGAGTCCCGGCTTTGTGCAGAGCTGTGATGGGTGATCCTGGGTCCAGGTCTGCCTCCTGCAGTGCCTTGACCATCTCCAGACGCTGCCCCAGATTTACCCTTCAAGCTCGCGTCCCTGAGCTCTCGGTCCCCGCAGCACCGCGGAGAGCTTCCGGTCGCGGGGGGCCAAGCTCAGCCGGTGGTGGGACTTGGGCTCCACCAGCAGATCCTCCCGCCCAGATCCGGGACCGGGAGAGGTCGGCAGTCCTCGAACGTTAGAGCCGCCTCCGGGGCACTAACCCCGGGGAGGGAGCGCTGGCCACCTTCAGGGGAGGGAGCGCTGGCCACCTTCAGAACCAGGGACAGCGTCCGCTCCGGCTGCCGCTGAGCTGGCGCGGGCGGTGGGGGCTGTGCGCCGCCGGCTGCAGCGACAAATGGGTCTGCAGCCACTCGTCCCGCAGCAGCTTTTGAATGTCGCTCTAGCTCCGTAAATTACGCTTGCCCCCTCCCTGCCCCCCCCCCCCCGCCGCCTTCAACAGCCCAATAACTGCCCTTTCTCTACTTTTAAGTTGGCCCTGAGCCGCAAAGAACCTGCTGGGCTTCGGGTCCCAGTACTGAAAGCTGTGTTCTCTGGCCTCGCACTGACCCTGCTGTCATTACAATTGCACTAGTCCGTAGGTTCTTGGCACCTGTAGTCACAAAGGGGATCAGCGCGGGCAGTCCCCTTACCTTCCTGGAGAAACGGTGAGCCGAGGTGGGGGCGGAGTGGGGTAAATGTGTGAAGATCACCCCTTACACGGTGGCAGGAGAAAGGCAGAGAGCAAACTCCCGGGCTCTATTAATAGCCGAGTGTCTGGTCGGGCTGCCGTACATTTCACATATGGTTACCCATATGCAGCATGGGGCAGGTGTGTCGCGGGGATTGTCCCTCTGTCTTGCTGGCACACATAAAGGTGCAGAGACCCTTCGCGATCTTCTTCCCTCAAGGTCTGAGCTGCAGCTAACCCCTACCTCACAGCGTGGGCAGCAAAGCTTAAAAAAAAAAAAATTCTTTGAGAGGCTAGAAGCAGCATGCATCTGGCAACTATCTATTTTGAAACAAACACTCTCTGGGGCTTGAGAACAGTTAAGTAAGTATTCAGTAGCTAATGTTGTCTCCTTGAGTTAGGACAAAGCCAGCAAGTGTGGGTTCCCCTGGACACTTGCTCTTCCCCACTCGCCATCGGAGGGCAGGCATTCAGAATACTATATAGTACAAGCCTCACAGATGAAAGCTAGCTTCACCAATCCCCTCGCCCTCCTCCCTCCAATCGCCCACCCGCGGAAGAGGTTTCTAAAAATAGCTCAGAGTCAAGGCTGCACTTGTGTAGAGTGTTGCACTAGCCGGCACGTAGCAATCCCTGTAGCCAGGTGGCTGGAGCGCTGGAAGCAAGAAACAGCTTCTTCCTCCGCCCTCCCCACCCCCTGCTCAGTTTCTAAAAAAAAAAAAAAAAAAAAAAAGTTTTCTCAGGTCTCTAACCCCCGCACCCTGGATGTCGCACGGGATCTGGGTGCAGACCCTTGCCAGGTTCCGCATGGTGCAGCAGCGGCTGCTGAGCTCCCCACCACGGGCTGGGTTAAAGGCTTTCAGTAGGCAGAGCGACGCGCGCCAGGCTATTTTTACTTGCTTCCCCCGCGGCTCCGCGCTCCCCCTTCTAAGCAGTTGCACATGCCAACTCTGCTCAAGGCATCAATGAAAACAGCAGTAGAGGCGCCGAGCTCCTGTGAGCAAAAAAAAAAAAAAAAAAAAAAAAAAAACCGGCGTTGCACACAGCGGAGGTGGGTGGGGCAGACCCAGTGGGGGGCTCCTTGGAGGAGAGTGAGTCTGGGGGTTCAGTTCTTAACAACTCCCTGAAAAGGGGATGAATTCAGACTTGTTCAAATGAGGCATCCAGGCAGCATGACAATCATTTGGTTTTTCTCCAGGAACTGGCTGTTTTTGGAGTAAGCCAGGACTAGAGCAGTACTTCCAAAAGTAGGGAATTGTGGGTTTGCCTGCGTGTGTGGTGGGAGAGAGATGCAAGGATGTCTCTGTGGTGTGCGTGCTTGTGTGCGTGTTTGTGTTCTTAATTGAACATGACTTTATCAAACACTGACTCTGTACTAGGAATAATTATGTACCCCAGATCCAAAGATCAAGACAAGGAGGCCCCTGCTCTCCAGTGATTCACTGTCTGGTGGACAGTGGTGCCTGATAATCAAGATAATCCCATCATACCTTTTCTGGCCTTTTGTTGGTGTTGTTTGCAAGTGCTTTTATATCCTTTAATTCTCACAATACTCCTGTGAGATAAGCAAAGGTTAGTATTTATTTTTTAACCCCATTCTATAGGTGAGGACACTGAGGCTGAGAGGTCCAGCAATTTCTGAAGGTCACTTAGTTAAATCAGCCTGGAACACAGTTTGCTCCCACTTCTAATTCTTTGCCCTTTGCCCTAATTCGTACTTCTAAAAAGATGCCATGTGAGAATGGGAGTAGGTAAGGAATAGAGAAGAGAGGATTTTTTTGGAAGGAAGAGATGATATGTTGGAGGTAGGCAAGGATGACGGGGGAAGGTGTTCTTTTATAAAGTAAAGATAGGGAAAGATATTCTAATCCTTAGGCAAGAAGGAGAAAATGTAGAATAAATCTACTACTTATTGTGAGCCAACCCTCTTTCAAAAAGTAAAATTCTAAGCTGAGGCAAGGGGACATCAAGAGCACAGGCTTGGTGGGAGCGGTTGGCACTGTGAGGCCCTGAGTGTACCCTTTAACCACTTTGACCTCAATTCCTTTATGTGCTAACTTGAGCTGATCTCCCTTGTGATATAGAGATGACATGGGATGTAAGGAAATGCGGGGACAGCCCATGGCACATGGTAAACACACAGCAATTTAGTTCCATTTCTGCTTTCTCCAGTTCCCTCAGATATGCTTCCCCTCCTCAGCTGAGGGCATCATCACCCACACATCCCCACTCCTGTCAGCCTCTTCTCCTTCTCCTCTGTTCCCCACACATCATCAGAAGCCTTCTGAAATGTCTACAGAGCATCTGGTCAGACCCTCCTTTTCAGTCCACTCCAAGTGCCTGAGGCAGGTCATCCTCACCTCTGCCCTCACCAAGGCTTCTCAACTGTTGATTCTCTTCCCTAATCCAGCCTCATTCTCACTGCTCAATGGGCTTTCAGAAGTACAAATGTACTCATGATGGACATCTCTTTAACAGCTTACCAAGTTGCCTTCCTGTGTGTAAGATAGAGGATAGATAGAGCCCAGTTTCCTTAGCATAGTGTGCAAGGCCCTTTAATACCTGCCCCATGCTTCCCTGTATACACTGCTGACTTCATGCCTGAATGAAGTGCAGCAGAAGTGTGGGAGATAAGATACAGTGCATACTGGTGCCGTTTTGCATACTGGTCCCTTTGTCCCTTTGCCTGAGCTGCTCTCTTCTCTCTGGAAAAAAAAAATCTTCCTCAACCTGCAAGACTCAACTCTAGGCGGCCTTCCTAGATCTGCCATTTATCCACCACCCCATGGAGAGTGTGTTTCTTCTCTTCCTTATGAGTTCTTAACACCTGTCTCTCATTCTTTTTATTAAAGATAATTGACTTTTTATGTTTATTTCTCCAGTTAGATAATAAACTTTTAAAAATACCTTAGCACTGTGCCTGACACACAGTAAATAATAAATGTTGACTGAATTGATTCATGTAATTATGAACAAGCTCATGAACATTCTAGGTTTTAGCCACTCATGTCTTTCTGAAAATTGGGCTTCCTATTTCCCAGCCCTCTGCTGCAGTTAAGTTACTGTGGACCTTTAAACTCAAAGTGAGTAAAGACTGTGGGAATTAAGATGCTATAGCAACTCAAAGCATGGGTACATTTTGGTTATTCATGTACCTATTCAGTATTCAGTAATTACTGACTCTTACTCTGAGCTGTTCTTCAGAATGGCAGATAAAAGGATTAATCACATTACCCAATTATGAACCAGGTTGGGGGTGTGGGGGATGGACCCTTTTGAGCTTCTACTTGCTTTACAATTTTCAGAGAAAGCCTGATGCATTATTTATGGTGATGACTCCCTGATTGGGGTTTTAGCATCTTAAAGGAGAGCTCCCAAGGGTGAGAAAAGAGTTTTAGCAGAAAAGTCTTTTTGGGGACTGATTTTTGAATGTTCAGTTGACTTACTGACCCAGAGAGAGAGAATTGCTATAGGCTGGGGAAAATCCTACAATAGGACAGTGAGATTAGGGGATATCACAGAATTTAGCTGACTTCTGGCATGCTATAAGTTGGCGGCTCTGGCTAATAGATATCTCTTCTCAAGAAGTTCCTATCAGCTAAAAGGTCAGGGAATTGAGAAGGAAGAGAATAAGAGGAGGCAAGTCCCAGGCCTACTTCTATGAGGATGGTCTGAATCCATGTCTTCAGTTTCTAAAAAGTGTAGGCTAACCAACCAGGTAGGCTCTGAAGCCAGGGTGTCTGGTTTAAAATCAAGCTCTGAACATAGTAGATCTGTTGTATGTTAAACATAAGTTAACCTCTTCTGAGCTTCATCAGGTTGTTGTGACAATTAAATGAATTAATGTAGGCAAAAGGTTTAGAACACGGTGAGTGCTCAATAGTGTTTATGATTATTATCTTCCTAGCTTTTGAGAGTCTTGCTGAAAAAGAGCAAATTGGATGAACTCTCCCACTTCTTCGTTTCTCTGCTGAAATACTCCATAAACCATGGTCCACGTCAAATTTTCCTCCCTCAGCAAACAGTGATTTCAGTCCCTAATTGAGCTCAGGAGAGTTAAGAAGATACCACACTTTTTTTTTCCTCCCTGGGAAGTTTGGCTTTTCAGAGTCCTAAATTGGCTTTTGGCTGTCAACAGAGTGAAACACAACATTCTTGTCTCCAGTTCAGGATTGGGTTTCATTTCCTCCTTTGTGCTAACTGCACTGTGAAATGATTATCACATACCAGTGTGGAGCATGCAAAAATCTGTGAAAGCAGTACCTACACCTGGAGTCTAGTGTGCCAGCAGGAAAAAAAAAACGAGCAGCAGGACAACATGTGAATTGCAAAGGTATGGTGGTGGTGTGCGAAAAACAGGCATTGTTGTTCTGTTGCAAAGTGACTTAGAGGAAGGATAGAGAGAGAGAGAGCACAGGCAAGAAGAGACCTCCAAATTGTTAGTTACTCTGTCTACGCTTCTGCTGCTGAGCACTCTAACTTAACACAGAATGCTCAGTTGGCCTCTTGGTAAAAAAACTTCAGAGAAGGCGATTTCCCCAAACTCCTCATGCATCTCAGTAGTCAGGAATTTATTCCTTGGGTCTGAGCTCAGTCTCTTCTATTACAATCAGTCACCTTTGTTTATGTTATGTGAAAAGGAGATAAAATTTGGCATTCGCCTTTGCATTTGGGACTGTATTAGGGCTGTGTCACCCTCGTGACTAATTTTTGTTTCAAGTGATGCCAACCCCTTTCTCTGGCTTCCTGGCATTAGCTTTCTAATAGGAATAGACAGGAGAAGAGAACTTGAGATTTGCTTCTCCAATGTTATCCAGTCCATGGGGCATTTCACACATCACATGGCTTTTCTACTTCACTTGTTATTAGAATTCCCTCAAGCATCACAACTTTTTATAATGGGTGACCCATAAATAAAGATCTCTTTTTACAGTGCAATTTTATAAGAGCAAACAGTTTGATGTGCACATTTTCTTAAAGTCATAGAATCTTAGAGCTGGATGAAAATTCAACTCATTTTTAAACTAAAAGATGGAAAAACTTGCCCAATATCACAGAGCTTTTTAGCCTTGAGGCCTTGTTTACTCCTAGGTAAAAGCTATTTATACCTCCTTTATATGTAGCATCTGATTTATTGTTTTATTTTGTTGTGCTAATTTTCTAGCTTATCTCGATATGTAGTATCTAATACCAGTGTTTTTCTACATAAGATCTAGGAATTGTGCACAATGAACTCTCTCTTTTTCATAAGACACTTAAAATGCTTTGGCATAAATCTTCTTGTTTAATGCATGCCATCATACATTACATACATACACACACACACGTTACATAATGCACTCCATGCATAGATAAATACCACTATGAGTTACACATTACCCACTACACAGATGAAGAAACCAAAGCATAGAAGTTAGTGTTACTTGCCCAAGATCTCACAGCTAATAAGTGATGGAACTGGGACTCAAACTCTGGTTTTCTAGCCTCAAAGACTCATACTTTTCTGTGTCTACCAGGCTGTGAAAGCATCAGATAGACCAGAGAAGACACATAAAATATGGAGAAATTAGCAGGAGAAATGAGGAATGGTGGATTTGGAAGAAACCTAGAACAGGGCAACAGCCCCATCTTTCTTTTTTCAAGTCTCTTTTTCCTTCCTCCACCACTATCCTGTCATCTTCACTTTCACTGTCCTCAATGTTATGCCCCAAAGGTGGCAAGAACTTGGCATAATTTGTAGCCAGGACAATCCTCATTCCATGTCACCACTCATCTAATATGTCCCCATGTCTGGAGTCCTAGCTGGTAGACTCTTGTCCAACAACGTACAACCCTTTGGGAACTAGACCCAAGGCCATCTGTAGCTTCTTTCTTGGGATGAAATGAATAGCAGATACTTTAGGACAGGAACTTTGTTTTTAAATTTATCTTTGTAGTATTATCACTTGTATTTTTTTTTTCTAGGGCTACTGTAACATAATAGCATAAACTGGGTGGCTTAAAACAACAGAAATTATTCACTCACCATTCTAGTGGTTGCTAGCTATGCTTTGCATTCTTTGGCTTGTCACTCCAGTCTCTGCCTCTATCTTCGCAAGGCCTTCTCCCCTGTTTGTGTGTCTGTATCTCTTCTTCCTATATAAGAGGAAGATCACCTATTGGATTAGAGACCATCTTATCCAGTATGACCTCATCTTAACTTGATTACATTTGCAAAGACCTTATTTCCAAATGAGGTCATATCTATAGGTAACAGGGGTTAGGACTTCAATATGTAATTTTGAGGGACTTGATTCAAACCTCAACATCATCCAACACAGTGCCCACACAAAGTAGGTCTGAGTAGAAAATGGCTGATGAATGACTGAATAAATACATCGAAAGCCTCAGAATAGTCGTAAAGTCAATGTAGGTAGTCTCTTCCCTTTAAGTCCCTTTCCTGCTACTCACTCAGCTGCCTACTTTGCCCACTGGCTTCCTATCCTCTTTACCAGGCCTTCTTTTCTTGAGCAATAGCAATAATTTACAAGAGCTACCATTTAATTGTCCTCATTACGTGTGGGGCACAGTGTGAAGTGCTTTATAAGCATTGCCTTATTTAATTTACACAACAAGATTTCAAAGCAACAAGAATTTAATTTATACAACAAGATTATTCCCATTTTGCGGTTGAAGAAATGGAAACTTGAAGCAGTTAATTACCTTGACCAAAATTACAGTGCTGGTAAATAGTAGAGTTGGAGTGCTCTCAGAATTGGACTGTGTTCTGCTGTTGACTTGGGCCTCATTCCCCACTTTTCTCCATATCCCCACCCCCAGGCTGGTTCTCACCTTTGTGTCACACCAATTTCCACCTGCTGAGAGATTTGAGAAGAAACTGATTAACTTCTATGCATGAAAGGGCCCATGGCTGATTGGAGCCTATCAGTTTGTAACAGGCTCTGTGTGTTCTATCTCCTCAGCCTCCCAGAAATTATTTTAGTGGTAGAATTGTGAGCCCATTACCAGGTTATTTGTAGGGCTATTTTGGAGGGCAGGAGGCATAAGGACTTTCTTGGCACCTTCCAAACAATTAAACCACGTGGCCCACTGACTTCTTGGCCTTACGAAGTGTTGCGTGGAGGTTAAGTGCACAGGCTCTGGGGCTGGCATGCCTGAGTTCACATCTCAGCTCTGCTGCTTACCAACTTGCATAAGTTACTGCAGTCATCTGTGCCTTGGTTTTGTCATTTAGGATATGGTAATAGCACTTTATCCCATTAAGTTATTTTTGAGGATTAAATGAGTTATTTAATGTAAACCACACATCTGGCACATGGTAAATGCTCAAGAAAGATTAGCTATTATTTGTAATCTGGGCTTATTCAGTGGAATCCCAAAGTGGAAACAGATAATAAAGGGCCTTTACTGGTGCCATTATCAAGTCAGTGCCAGCAGAGGCTGGAGAGAACAGCCTCTTTGATTCAGGTCATCGGATCATTGAATCGTTGATTCAGCCATTCTCAGGTCAGCCATCCAGAACCATGAAGATAGCCGAAGAAAGGACTTTTTAGTACCCCATACACAGGGGACCACCAGTCCCATGTGAAGTGCCCAGTGGTAGGAGGAATAGGATTCTCTGTGACACACAGGCTGGTTTACCCCTCTCCAAGCTCAACATTGAGAGAATGAACCTGAAACCTCACTGAGTCCCTACCTATGTGACAGTAATGGGGGACTGGGGAGTACTAGTCGTGCTAGATTGCAGACCTCCAAAAGGAAAGGCCCATGTCTCAGTTTTCTCTGTGCTCCTTACAAACATTTCTGCTAGAAAGGGCACAATTCCTATTTGTCAATTACTAGATTGACTGGTAACCATTACCCATGTTCTCTCTGAGGGAAACCAAGACCTGGGAGAAAGGGAAAGAGAGGACAGGGATATTGCTCAGGTCCATGTGGCAAAATAGATGCTAATCAGCGAGTTAAATTCCCTGTCCCTTTGGCCATAAATCCAGCAAACTATATCCACTGTGTGTGAGGCCTGACCTGAGGGTCGTACAGCTAAAACCAGATTGGGCTAATGCCGCTATAAAGGAAATGGCTATTCACAAATTCATTAATCAGGGCTTCATTTGTAGCTCTGTTGTGAAAGATAATCTCTTGTTAGCTGAAGTAAAGCAGAGTGGTAGCTTTCCAAGGCTGGGTCTGCCAGGAAATAAAAGACTGAAATTCCCACAGACAGTTAAATTCAAGGACTTCATGTCTCCCTGATGAGCAGTTATGACAGCAGTTCTCTAAGGAGCCTCAGTCAGGGAATCCCACATGAACGATTACAGCCCATCAGAGGTGTAGATAGGATCCCAATTAAGGAATGTTCTCTATTAGTTAAACTCTTGCCTCCAGGTATATAGTAGGAAACTGATGAATATTTATTGAATGAATAAAGGAAGTAAGCCTGTATATCAGACATATATTATGCCAACTTTCTTTTCGTAGGATCTCTTCTGAGCTTCTATCCATATATCTGACTGTCTTCAGGATACTTCCATTCAGATGTCTTCAGGGTCCCCTCTCTGAAGACCCACTCTCCTCTCTCCTTTCTCCACAGTGATGCCTAATGATTCTACGTCTCAAGGGTTTGTCCCCTTTGTCCTGAATTTGTTCTCCTCTTTCTAGTCCTACTTTTGTTGTCTTAGTTCATGTCCTCTCATCTCTTGCCTGGATCTCTGCAGCAACATTCTGGATACTCTCCATATATCCTCCCTTTCTTTGCTTTGGTCTGCTTCCATGGCAGCATGAAGGCATGTGCTAAAGTGTAAATCTGATTATACTTTTTCCCTCCTCAAAGCCCTTCAGTGGCTTTCCCATTATTGTTAAGAGAAATACCCCCTTTTTAAGGCCAAATCTAATCATGCCCCTGAGCTCTGTTCTACTCTCATTTCCTGTGATTCCTTCCCTTCTGCTCCAGCTATACTCAACTGCTTTCACCCTCATCACCTGGGTACCTCCTACTCTTCCTTCAGGTCTCAATTTAGATGTTACTTTTTCCAGGAAGCCTTCCCTGACACCACCCTCTTATCCAAGTCTGGCTTAGTTCTCCCTCCTGTGTGAGCCTATAGTACTTGTACATCCTCTGTCACAGCACATATCACACTGTACTTTGCTGATTTCCTTGTATATAAGTTCACGATAAAATTTGTGAGAGCAGGGGCTCTGTCTGTGAAGTTCATGATTGACTACCAGCACCTTACACAGTGCCTGGTACCTAGAGGTTTAAAACCATTTGTTCAATGAGTGACATTGCATGTACTTTTCCTGTACGGAAAATGTTCTGTGAATGTTAGTGCTTAAATGAATATCTACTTATTGCTCCCTTCCTAACACATTGATTCAGACCGGTTCAGTCACATAAGATCCCACTATGAGAGGAAATCTCTGCAGTCATAGCTGTCATCCCCCTAATCCAAAGTAAGGCTGTCTCAATTAGATGTACACTGCCAAGGGACAAAGCCAGAACTGCAGAGAGAAGGTTTACAGTCAGTGCAAACTGGGTAAGAGGAGATTTTTGGATAAACAATAGTATACGTTTAATGCCCTCTTGAACATGCACAACATGTCTCAGAAAGGGCTGGGAGCCAGGGCTCTGCCGGGGGCAGTGGGAATTCTCTGCATTTTGGTAGTGGCAAGAGGTGGCAGAGAGACAGTAGAGGCTCCCCTGAAAACCCTCGCTTGAGGCAGGAGAGTTTTAAGGTTTGGATCAGCTGATATATTTTTTCCTACCTGGCCTGATGCATCATCATTGGCTGATCTGAGTGGGAGACATAGCGGGTGATGTCCCCAGACAGGGAACTGAGCTGTCATCTGGCTCCTAACAACAAGCACTCAGGGCTCCAGTCTCCTGCTCTGGGGCTGGGTGCTCTGCTCCTAGCTTTGCCCAGGCTTCTTTTATTCATGGTTGTCATTAGCACTGCCATTCACTCTTCCATCTATAAAGTTAAAAATAAACTGCTCCATATTCCAGGCTGTGAATAAAACCAAACCAATGGCTTACGCTGCCAGTGCTGCAGGGTGCTGGGATTTTGTCCACAAGGCCAGAGCTGTGGCTTTTTTTTTGACTGAAACTCAGTCAAACCTGTGTCTACCTTCCTTTCTTCTTCCAGCTCTGCTTTAGCTTTAACAATCAGAGTTTCAGAGCTTGTTAGATCCATTCCTCCCACTCTGGAGGGTACCCCACATGATCTAGTCAAGACAGTCGGCCTCTATCCTGAGCCCCAGAAAGGAAATACCTCAACTTTCCTTGAGTTCCTCAGGCCATCAGCTGATCCCCGGTAGCAAAGAAAGAGTAGAGACCCAAAAGGCGGAACCCATGATCCATGATCTGTTGCCCTCTAACTGTGTTACTCATATGAAAATTGGATGAGGTGACCCTAATTTATCCCACTTGATGGGGTGCCCTGGAATAAATGGAGTTAATACACATGAGAACATTTGAATCAAGAGGAGGTATGTGCAAGTCTTAAACTTTGTTGTCAACACCTTGCTATCCCAGGTGCCTCCCAGTGTAACTTTGTGCCAGTTCCTCTCAATGAGTTGTCAGTGGAATTGGAACCGAGCTCATTGCCACCCTCCACATGGCTTCCCCTTCCAGATGTGCCCACATGTGCTAAATTTGTGTTGTTGAAGATGGGAGATGTTTTCTCCCTAGGTGGCAAATGGCATAGGAAATGGAAGTTTGGGTAAAAGCGAGATGCTGTCGTTAATCTGGACTTGGGCTTGGTGGGGAGCTGGCCTCTTCCAGGGCCATGACTTGAACAAAAGGACGTAAGGGTAAGCAGCTTGCAGGCAAGGGTTTATCTGCAGAAGAGAGACCTTCCCCTAGAAACCTCTGCCTTCATTTTGGCTCTCTGCCTGCTAGTTCAGTCTTCTTTCTCTCCCACTTTCCCCTGCATGGGCTTCTGTGCTTCTTAGAGCAATGGCTCTTTCTTTTACAGGCAAGAGAAACAGAAAAGGGCTTACTATTCAGCTGCCAGTGGGAGGCAGACCCAAATTCTTGGCTCTGGGCTCTGTGAACCTGGATGTTGAAGAGAATCCAACTCCCTGCCTGACCAGGTATTGATACATAAACTTACTCAGGTGTCATGGGTCTAGCCTGTTCCAAATGTCTGCAGGAGTAAAGGAAAAAGAAAAGGAAGATTTGAGTTTCAAATCTGTTAAAACCATACTTCTTTATCTTCCCCAGTATGTGTGCTGGATCATTCTTCCTAAAGTGCTGAGACCTGGCTTATCTCCCAGGATGCAGGCCCGAGGCAGGATTTTGTATTTTTTTGGGTACTATGCCTGGTACAGCAGTCAAGTTCCACACTAGGGACCTGGGGTAGAGAGCATTCTATGGCCATCCTTGCAATTCCTTTCTCTGACATGCTTTTGCCACCAGCCTTGGAGACCCCCTTGCTATTCATTACAATGGATTATTGTCTCACCTGACCAGCCAAAGCTATTGTTGTTGTTCATTGCATTTTTCTAGATACCCTCTCCTCTTTGGGATCTTAAGCCCTACTTTCTCCTGCCTCTCCCACATCTCTGATGATTGTCCTCTCTCAAACTTCCATATGGATCCTTCTTCCTTGTTCACTTCTTAATGATGCTGTCTCCAGATAATTGGAAATGATCTCACACTTTGCCATGACTTGTGACATCCAGATCTATACTTCTGGATGAATTTCTCTTTTTCATTGTTCTTCAAATTCTACATGACCCAAACTAAGTTCCTTATCTTCTCCTGAACTTGTTCATCTGCTCTTCCTCTTGTATGACTGTCTCCATGAAGGATATTGCTGTTCTCTCCTTCACTCTAGCAAGAAATCAGGAATCACACTACAGGCCTCTCTTACTCTCACTTCTCCTACCACAATTCCAGATAATTTATATCAAAATCCTGCAAATTCTACTTTCTTGACATTGTTTACTTCAATCTCCTTCTCCTTATCCCCAAACAGATGCTCATTATCTCTTGTCTGGGCCACTGCAACTAGCTTCCTAGTCTCTGCTCTTGCTTCTTGCCAGTCCATTCTCTACACTGCAGCACAATGCCTGGACTACAGAAGGACTCAGTAGACATTGGTTAAATAATAGAACAAATGAATGAATGAATGAGTGAGTGAATGAGTTATGGGTGGATATTGTTTGCTCAGAGGAGCAATGTAGTTGTTCTGAGGCTGGTTGTCATTGTGAGTTAACATCAGGGATTTCTATTCTCCATCTCATTTTGGCCTTAGTGGAGATACTTGGGTATTACATAAATTTAGGATAAAGTTCATGAGATTCAGGAGACCTGGGTGATATAGTCCAGGCTCTGCAGTGTGCTGACTCTGGCATAGGTCTTTTTCTGAGGTTGCATTTGACCCTGAGAGCACTGCAAAACCAAGAATCAAAGAGTTGGAGGTTCTCAGTTGCTCTGCACTCACTGCTTTGCAGCATAATCCTTTGGGAGGAAGAAGGACAATGATTATGATAGGTTGTCAACCTGGAGAAGTGGCTGAATCCATAAGGAGATGTCCTGATAGCCCCTTATGTGACACATTGTTCAATACCCCAGCATCATCCAATCCTCTCAGAAAAATGTAATGTGGGCTTCCATGCCCTCTTTTTCTCTCCTTCTCTCATAATACAATGGGCTTGGTCTTAGAGATCCTGGAAGTCTCTGCAGAGCTCTGATTTCTAAACCAGATATCATATGTTCTGTTGAACAACTAACTCCTATTTAATTTCTCTTATATCTTGGCTTGAACAGTGGTTTTATATTTAAGTTGAGTAACTGGCTGTGGGACCCCCATTAATCCCCTAGGCTCTTTGGACCTCATTAATAACATCTTACCTGACAACTCATTGAGATCCCTTTCGAGTTTCAAGATGTTAATTCTGTTCTTCCCATTGCAGTTTTTAGTGAATAAACTGCACTCTGTGAGAGTGTACATACTATCTTCTCTTTCCATGGTAAATTTGTTGCTTCCATGTTACTTTTCCCATCAGTGTCAGGGCAGTGCAGAGCATCAGTCGCTTTCAAGGCTCTGGAAATAAGAGCCAGTACGTAAATAAATAAGGCATCAAAAGTTACCAGTCTTGGGAAAATGTTAATAGCAATGATTTTAATTCAGTTCATTGCCTCAGCAGATTCATTCCCTACAGTATATTATTTTTCAGTACTTCATTCTGTCCAATTTTAGGCAATGAATAATCACAGTTCTGTCAGGTATTGTTCCAATGATTTCCTCCAAAGAACTTAGGGTGACTTAGCACGTCTTGGAATCCTTTTCTAGGCCCCAAATCCTGAAGGGTAAGGAGGAGGCAGTGGAAGAAAGGGGCAAGAGTAGTCATGACTATCTTTTGGAGAGGGAAGCTTGACAAAGGAGAGGCACTTCGTGAAGGTCAGAGATTTGGCTTCAAGGCCAAAGCCAGGCTCTCAGCTCTTATGGTCCCATGAGTTGGGTTGCTGTGTTTATTTTCCTGTCTTTGCTAAATTCATCCTCTTTTCTGCTTTCTTCAATGTCTCATCCCCTATAGAAAGCCAAAGAGTTCACTTTCCTCCAAGCTTGGTGCTATGTCAGAGCACTGGCTGGGTCTGGAACCAGTGATCAGATTGCTGTTGGGGTGTGACTGGCATTTCAGGCTGCAGGATGCAGTTTGGAGAGGAGGTGCTCATCTAAACTCTTGGAACCTTTCTGAATTTATCAGTTCTTTCATTGGAGATCACCAATATAAGTTCCAGTATAAGATGGATTAGGCATCTTCCTGCTTCTCAAGGTGGGAGTGTAGGTCAAATGATGTCTGGAGGCTCTCTTCTAAGTGTACTAGTATCTTACATATGATCTTTTGATCAGAAGATAACAGCATGAGATATTGACCACCTCCCCAAAGAGGTGTTCTTTCTCTACCTGCCAGGGTCCCCCTGCTACCCATGGTTGGTTTCATCACCTAAACCCAGTTACTCCACTAATTTACATCACTTGCTTGGTGTCCTTAAACATGCCTCTTTAATCCATAATATTTTTATTTTAATATACAGTACATTGGTTAGACATCTATATAGTTTGTGAGACGATCACCCCAATTGGTCCCTCCCTCCCCTGATTCTCCACCTGGCCAACATATTAATGCTAACTGCATTCCTTATGCCATGCTCCCCATCCCCAAGTACTATTTGTACTTCTTTAACCCTTCACCCCATTCTCCCAGCCCTCTCTTCTGTCCATCACCAAATTGTCCACTGTATTTGTGAGTCTGTTTTTGATTAGTTTGTTCTTTTTATTCCTTAGATTCTGCATTTAAGTGAAATCATACAGTGTTTGTCTTTCTCTGTCTGACTTAAATTCCTTCTAGGTCCATCAAAGCAATATTTTTTTCCATCCCTTTCCTTTTCATATGTAGGGGTCTTGTTTTCTTATCCTTTCAATCACTCTATCTTTTGGTTGGAGCATTTAATTCTTTTCCACTTAAGGTACAAATGTAGTTGTTACCATTCTTTATTTTTGTTTTTGATACATGTTATTTCTTCTTAAAGAAGTCCCTCCAACATTTCCTGTAATACTGGCTTGCTAGTGATAAATTTCTTTAGCTTATTTTTGTCTGGGAAGCTCTTTATTTGTCTTTCAACTCTAAATGATAGCTTGGCTGGATAAATTATTCTTGGTTGTAGATCCTGGGTCTTCATCCTGTCGAATATTTTTTACCAAGCCTTTCTGTCCTGCATAGTTTCTTTTGAGAAATCGGCTGCCAGTCTTACGGGTGTTCCTGTATTAGTAACTATAACTATCTGTTTTTCTCTTGCTGCTTTTAATATTCTTTCTTTCTATTTAAACTTTGGCATTTTAATTATGATGTGTCTTGGTGTGGGCCTCTTTGGATCCCTGATTTTTAGAATTCTCTGAGCTTCCTGGTGTTTTATGCTCATTTCCTTCATCAGGCTAGGGAAATTTTTCATCATTATTTCTTCGAACAGCTGTTCAACATCTTGATTTTCTTCAGTAACACTGATCAGACAGATATTTGGACCCTTAATACTTTCTCATATGCTTCTTAAATTATTTTTATAGTCTTGGCATCTTATCTCTTGCTATTCTGATTCAGTGTCCTTGGCTCCCCTGTCCTCTAGATAGGGCATTTGATCCTTTTCTTTATTCATTTTGTTTATTCCTTTGTTTATTCCATTTAATATACTTTCCATCTCAGGTAATGTATTTTTCATTTCAGACTGGTTTTCTTTTATAATTTCCATTCTCATTTTTATGTTTTTATCTCTTTGTTAAGTTCTTTTCCCAAAAGTTCCTTGAGCGTCTATATAACCAGTGTTTTGAACTTTGCATCTGTTAGATTACTTGATTCCATTCTGTCTGGATCTGTGTTCTGTTCTCTCATATGGTTTCTGCTTCTTTGTTTTCCCATTTTGTCTGCCTATCCATGTCTGTTTCTATGCACTAAGCAAAGCTGCTAAGTCTCCTGGTCTTATTAGTGTGGCTTTGTGTGGTAGGTGTCCAGTGGCACAGTCCTGAGAGGAGTTCAGCTGCAGGTCAAATTTAGCCCATGCCTCTACCCCTCCGGGGCCACCTGTTAAGATTCAGCAAGCAATCCACAGATGCTGTGCTTATAGTTGCCTCAAAAGGCCACACCAGAAACCGAGGGCAGCTGCCTCCTTCAGTGTAAGTCTTACTGAGGATACACCTGGATGTGGCTTGGGTGGGGCCACGAGTTGGGGGAGGTGGGGTTTCAGGGAATCCTCTGAGGGGAGCTCTCTGTTATCCATTTTGGTGATGTCATGGCTATGGCAGAGCTGTGTTCAGAGCACTGGTAGTGGGGAGGGCTCAACAGGGAATAATGGATACTATCAACACTTCTGTATAGAGCAGGTCTCCCCTTGGCCTTCACTCCGACCATGTATCCCTATAAGTCCCCGGTGCCCCCTGTGCATTGCCAAATCGGCACTGGTGCTCAGAGTGAGGTCCATCACCATGAAAATCCACTGATGGACGCTGCCCCTTTAAGAAGCTTCTGCCACTGCTGCAGCCTCCATCTCACTCAGCCCCTCGGGACTGGGCAGCCCCACATCCTCGCCCAGCCCTAACTTCTGCCGTTGCAGGGTGCTTTCTTGGATTTCTCTGTAGTTGTATGCTTGTTCATCTAGATCCCAGGTGATTTTTCTCTTGCTGCTGCTCCTTGTTTCTGTCACAACTTTTATTTGGTCACCAGAGGGATGAACAGAGCTCTATCATCTATGCCATTCCCCAAAATCCCAATCCATAGTATTGAATTCACTCCCTTCTCTTTCTGAGATGGGAATCTAAAGCCAGAGAAAGTAAAGGCTGACTCAAAGATGCACAGCAAGATAATGGCAAAGCTGGAACCCAAAATAAGACTCCTAGATCCAAGTGTGGGCCTTTTCTCATCACGTGGTCCTGGTTCTGGGACTGAGGATCTCTGTATCCCTGAGCCTTTGAAAACTGTCCAATTAGAAACTTTCCTCTTCAAGATCTTTTTACAAACCTAGATAAAAGAAGGCCCTTGTCAGTTTGTTGGAGAGGAGTTCCAAGGTAGGGGATTCAGGAGAGAGACAAATATTTGTGTCCTATTGGAAAAATGGTGAGGTATTTAAGAGGGAGCCCAGAATGCTACATCACTGGGCCCGAAAGGGATAACTTTGGAAAACATTTTGGGTAGGGATTGTCATTATTGCCCACCTGTACCTCAAGAGCTTGACCTTGTTGCAAGACTGCTTCTCATGAATCCGTATTAAAATATGGGAGGCAGTTTTCTGTAGGCTTGACTCCATGTTCTTCCAATTTCTAAGTCCATGATCTTGAACTAGTTACTTATTTTTTCTGAGCCTCATTTTCCTTATATAAAAAATCAGAATCATGTATTCTTTCTTCAAAACATTGGTATGAAATAATAGTGAAAATGCATTTAGCGTAGGGCCTGGTCAACACATGGCTGTTGCTTCATTTGTGGTTATGAGTGTTAATTAGGATTGCTAGATGCTCACCTGTCTTGTATGAATTCAAAAAAGCCACCTGGTTTGCATATTAAAGTTAGGCCTAAAGGAGCTGAGATGGCATATGGGGCCCAGTCATCTGGAAAGATGCCTGGGGAATGGAAGGGGAAACTGGACTCTGAAGAGACATTTCAAGTGCTAAGCAGTCCTGCCTAGGGCCAATCCTGGCAGCTTGGAAGCCCTGAGTTCTGTCATTTGCTGACATCAGGAACCTGGGGGAAAGCCACTTAAACTTGTTGAGTCTCTGTCTCCTCTGCAGGGCTATTTGTCCATGCATCTATCTATTCATTCAATCAATCATACCTTCAATAAGCATTTACTGAGAATGTATGATGTGTCAACTCCATGCTATGTGTTATCATAAGCCCTGGGGATGCAACTCAGTAAGAAACAGTCCTTGCTTTTGAGGAGTTTTTGCTTTGGTAGGGGAGTAGGAGAGGATACCAGCAGTTACAAGGGTATTGCGAAGACAATAGGAGGGGTGCCAAGGAACCACCTGTGGAGAGGAGCTTTTAGGGCAAAAGGACAAGACTCCTAATTTAAAATAAGACTTCACCATTTACTAAGAATGGCAATGCAGGAAGTAGAGAGGAGAAGGCCAGCCCCCTGAAGACTGCATGCTTCAGTTCCCTCCATTCCTTAACATTTCTTAGCACATCAAAACTACAGGCTTTCTTTTATGCAGAGACGAAATCTAAGCCCTCTTGTGAGAACTGCCTGGTGGTTGCGTAGGAGAGAAAATTTCATGACACCCAGGTGGAAAGGGACTGTGAGGAAATCCCATTATACCTAGTAAGAGACTTTGTGACCCTCCTATAAGCAATGTCAAATGCTGTACTTAGAATGGAGTCTGATAAAGTATTGAGGACCTGCCATTCTGTTGAGATCTGTCTTTCTCTAATGGGAAGATTATATGTTCTGTGACTAATTTCTTCACCAGGGCATTTAACTTGGTGGAGGAAGGTGGTCAAAGTGGACTTGCTATAGGGAATGACATCTGAGCCTTCTTGAAGACTTACTGGAGTTGTCTAGGTGTGGACGTGGGCAAGTAGGGGGCAGTAGAGAGGGAGGAATTGGATAGTCTAGGTAAAGGAACAGCAAATATCAAGGCCAGGAGGCACAGGTACAGTGCAATAGGGGACACAGAGAAGGACATTAGGGCTGAAACAGCATTTGAGGAGGGACCTGAGGAGTAGGCAAGGGGTCAGATCATGGAGGGGAGTTGGGGATGGTAAGCCTTGCAAATGAATTTGGACTTTATCTGTAAAGACTCTAGTAGCTCCAGCTTACATTTTGGCTTCATAGACAAAGCTAACCTAGCTTTCCTGGGCTCTGGAGTGCTCTTCTGAGAAAAAGCAGGGTATAGCAGGCTGTTCATGCAGGGGAGCATTTCAGAGCCAGCACAGAGTGGGTCAGAGTCAAGCTTTGACAGGTAAGGGAAATGCCTTTCTTTCCTGTGTTTCCCTTGGGGTTCTCTGGAATGGAGTTGCCTAGAGTGGGACTGAGAGTGAGTCTCTGGGGTTGACTTCCAGCCACTCTGTCACCGTGCTTTTCAGCCCTTTTCTTTGAACAGTTCCCCCAGGCACTTTGTTAAGGGAATCATTCATTCATTTGCTCATTTTTTTCATGTCTTTTCAACAAATATTTATTGAACACCTACTCAGTGTCAGGCATTATTCTGCAAGCTGGGATTACAGTAGAGTCTGATGATGCTTCCCTACATTTATAGAGTTTTCATTTCATGGGGAGGACAGATATAAAGAAATTAATGAACTAGTGGCAGGTATTGATAAGAGTTCTGAAGAAAAATAAAGAAGGTGAGGGAATAGAATGTGATAGAGGTGGGGGTGTTTTCAGATAGAGTAGTCTGAAGAGTCCACTTTGCAAAGGTGATGTTTGAATAAAGACCTGAAAGAGGTGAAAGAGTGAACCATTCAAATATATAGGGAAGCAGCTGGTGCAAAGTCCCTAGGTGGGATCAAGTTTTAGAGTGTACAAGGAGCAGAATAAAGGCCAGGGTGACAGAAACTCAATAGCAGGAGAGAGCTGGAGAGGTTGCAGGGCCTTATAGGCATGTAGAGGATGCAGGAGTTCAGGAATAAAAGTTCAGAACCCCAGAACACTGAGATGGCAAATGGACTCTGGCCTTCCTAAGTCTCTTTAGCACATGGCCTTCCTGGGCTTCTAGATAAGACTTTCCCAGTCTCCAGAACCCATAGGTATCCTCTTGGAAAGTAGCCTCTTGGACTTGTTTTCTCCCTCTTTCCCATCATTATTAAAACTAAAGGAGTACTTTCTTCCTCCTTTCAGGAGCAAAGGCACCCGATGAGTGAGTTCAGATTAGGTATTAATTTGACAAGTAAATGCTTAATATGTTGTATTTTCCACCACCATCCCTGCTCCTGCCTCAGTTTTTGATTTGAGAATTTGGAAAGTGATAGGAAAGATAGAGTGGTAAATGCTGCATCTAGACTTCTTAGGCTATAAGTCCAAGGATTGCTTATTTTTAGTGGTTTTCAGATCACTAAATTAATCAGATTTGGCTATCCAAATCTCATTTTTTTGCCTTTAGGTTTTTTCCATCACAGTCAAATAAGCATAACTTAGAATTTCCTATCTTAACAATTTTTAAGTTTATAGTGTAAATACACTCAATGACATTAAGTATATTCACACTATGTGACCATTACCACCACCGATCTCCAGAATTCTTTTCATCTTGTAAAATTGAAGTTCTATATCCATTAAACACTAACTCTCCATTCTCCTTTGTCCCCAGCTCCTGGCAACCACTATTCTTTCTGTTTCTATTGATATGACTACTCTAAACACCTCATGTTGGTGGAATCCTACAGTACTTGTCTTTTTGTGACTGACTTATTTCACTTAGTATAATATCTTCAGAGTTCATCCATGTTGTAGCATGTGTCAGAATTTCCCTCCTTTTTAAGACCAAATAATATTTTGTTGTATGTAGGTGCCATGTTCTGCTTATCTATTCATCCATCAATAGACAACTGGGTTGCTTTTACTTTTTACCTATTGTAAATAATGCCACTATGAATGTGGGTATACAAATATCTCTCTGCTTTCAATTCTCTTGCGTACATATCTAGAAGTGGAATTGATGGATCATATGGTAATTCTATCTTCAATGTTTCAAGGAAGCACTATACAGTGGCTATATCATTTTATGTTCCCAACAATAGTGCACAGGATTCCATTTTCTTCACATCTTTGCTAACACTTATTTTCTGCTTATTTTTTAATATCAGCCATCCTAATGGGTGTAAGGTAATATCTATCTCCTTGTAAGTTCAATTTGCATTTTGCTAAAGATTGGTTCTGTCAGTTTTTGCTTCATATATTTTGCATGTCTTTTATTAGATGAATAAACATTTGAAATTGTTATGTTCTCTAGATAAAGTGATCCCTTTATCATTATGAAAATTTCCTCTATTTCCTGATATTATTTGCTCTGAAATTTACTTTGACTGATATTAATATAGCAATTCTAGCTTTTCATTAGAGTTAATATGGTATTTTTTCATCCTTTTACTTTTAACTTTTTTAAACTGAAAGTGAATTTCAAACAGGATGACACATAGTTGTTTTTAAAATCTAATATGGTAACCATTGCTTTTTAATTGAGGTGTTTAGATCATTTATATTTAATGTAATGTAATGTAATATAAATTTAATATAATTAAATATAAATATTGTATTGATACTGTTGGATTTAAATTTACCATCTTCCTATTTGTTTCTCTATAACTCATCCTTTTTTTTTTTTGTTACCCTTACACTTTTTTTACACTTGTCTGGCTTATTATCTACAAGTTCACGTGCTTTTATAAAGTGACCTCTTTAGAGTTTGTAGAATATATATTGAACTTAACACAATCTACCTTCAAGTAATATTATAGTACCTCATATATATTATAAAGATCTTATAAACTGCCATGCTACCCTGAACATGCCCGATCTCATCTGATCTCAGAAGCTAAGCAGGGTTGGGCCTGGTTAGTACTTGAATGGGAGACCACCTAGGAATACAAGGTACTGTAGGTATTAAAAAAAAAACAAACTAGAATCTTATACAATATACTTCTATTTCTCCCCTTTTGGCCTTTCTGTTATTGACATTACATATTTTATTCCTACATATGTTATAAATCCCACAATACATTATTATTTTTTATTTAAACCAATCAATGGTTATTTAAAGAGATTTAAACAATAATAAAGACATATTTTATATTTACCCATGTATTTACATTTCCAGAGCATTTCATTCTTGGTATAGATCCAGATTTTTTTCTTCTGCCTGAAGGATGTCCTTCAACATTTCTCATAGTGTGGGTCTGTAGATAATGAAAACTTTCAGTTTTAGTATGTTTCAAAAAAAAAAATCTTACTTTACCTTAATTTTTTTGAAAGATATTTAAACTGTGTATAGAATTTTAAATTGATAGTTTTTCTTTTTTCCTTTCAATATTTTTAAGGTATTGCTGCTCTTTCTTCTGGTCTGTATTGTTTCTTAGAGGAAGTTGGCTGTCATTCTTATATTAGTTCCTCTGTATTTAGCATGTCTTTACTCCTCCTCTGGATACTTTAAAAAAATTTATTTATCAGTGATTTTGAGCAATTTGATTATGATATAATTTGGTTTAGGTTTTTTTGTTTGTTTGTTTGTTTGTTTTTTGGTCTTACTTTTGTCCTTGGGGTTTATTGAGTTTTTGGATCTGTAAGTTTTTGGTTCTTATCTATTTGGAAAATTTCAGCCATCATTCCAATATTTCTTTAGATACTTTTCTGTTTCCCCTTCTTTTAGGTACTAAGCCACTTGAAGTTGTTCCATAGCTCATTAATACTTTAGTTTTTTTTTCAGTCTTATTTTGGATAATTTCTATTGCCTTGTTTCAAGTTCTCTAATCTTTTCTTCTGCAATTTCTAATCTGCCGTTAACCTAATCCACTGTATTTTTTTTTTATTACATATAGTTATTATCTCTAGAAGTTCAGTTTGGGTTATTTTTATACCTTCCATGTCTTTACTTAACATGATTAATCTTTCCTCTAGTTTTTTGGACATATGAAATAAAGTTACAATAATAATTTTAATGACCTTGTCTACTGATTCCATCATCTGTGTCCTTTCTGGGTTAATGTAGAGTGACCATTTTTTTCTCCTCATTGTAGATAGTATTTTCCCACTTCTTTGGCAAGCCTGGTAATTTTTGACTGAATGACTTACAGTGTGGAATCCAGACCTTACTGGGTGCTGGATATTTTTGAATATTTTGTATTTCTAAGCTTTTTTTTTTTTTTTCTGGGGTACAGTTAAATTACTTGGAAAGTTTAACCCTTTTAGATTTTGCCTTTAAGCTTTGTGTGGTGGAATCAGGGAAGTCTTCAATCTAGAGCTAATTTCCACCACTTAGGGGAAATGCAAAACAAAACAAAATAAAAATCTTATCTGAGTATTTATGAATTATGAGGTTTTCCACTCTGGCTTGAGGGCATAAAGACTATTTCTCGCCCTGTATAAGTATCACAGGTTAGCCCCTCTAGCTTTTCAATAGTTATTTTCCTGACCTCAGGTAGTTTTTTTTCACATGTTCAATTTGCTCAATCTCAGCAGAAGACTTGAGGGCACTCTCTCCAGATATCCAAAGCCCTTCTCTGTATAGTCTTCTACCCTCTAGTATTCTGCCTTGCAAACTCTAGCTGCCTTGCTGTCCTGATGATTCCCACCCCTGTTTCTTCCACTAAGAGATTTTCCTAGCTCTGCCTGTGTTCTTGCACCCTACACCATTGCTCAGATACTCAAAGCAGGCAAGAAGCTGGGTTATCACAGGCTTTACTTTGTTTGTCATCTCTCAGGGATACAGGATTTCATTGCCAGATGTTCAGTGTCTCAGAAACCATCATTTCTTGTATTTTGTACAGCTTTTAAACTGATCATCACAATTGCCTGGGAATGCTTTTAAAAATCCAGTTTCTTGGAATATGTCATTGGTTAATTTGAGACCACCTTTGGAATAGACCTGAATATTACCAGAGGCTGACATTGTTCCCTTTCTAGCTGGAATATCAATATTTTTAGTGAATACTTACATCAGAATCTCTGAATGAAAGAGTCAGTCACCTCTGCTGGGGTGGAACCTGGGGTGGAAATGTATTTATTTGGCATAAATAGGTTTACTAAGACTAGAAAGAAAGTGTCTGGATGGGTCCGTGAAAACCAGATGAGAATCTGGATTAAGTTGTTGTGGCTGAGATCTTGTCCAACTTGTGATTTTCTTTCTGACTTATAACATGGTATTGTAGCTCACTTTTCTCCAGCCATTTGATTAATGTACTCATGGTGGGGCCAGAGACTCTGTGTGGGGTCGGCTCTTGGGTCCTGACCAGCAGTGCCGTATGGGCTGAATCAGTCAGTTGGCTTCTCTGAGTCACAACATCATTACCTGCAATTTTGGCCTTGTACAACTTGGGTGTGAAGAGATGGTTGGAAAAATGTCTAACAAGTACACTTGAATCTGTACTTGAAGCCACTTGCAGTCTATATGGATGGGATTATGGGTACTTTGTGAATGCATTCTGTATTTGCAAAATGTTGTCTTCTAGAAATCCCAGGAGATAAGACACTTCTTGGTAAAGACATTTGGAGTACCATTGGACCCTCCAAAGTGTTGGGTATTATTAGGATTCTGATGATTGTTCTCAGTTTTGTCTTTCGCCACCTCTCTACCCTCTCAAGGGGAATGAAAAGTCTCTGAGTGCATGCTGGAAAGAAGCCTCCATTACTCCACTTTTGTAATCTATTTATGAAGGGCAACATTTTGACCCAGCTGAAGAATAAGGACACTGTAATCAACACATCCGTAATGAAACCCAGCTCTGGACTGACTGTTAAGGGGGAAACAATGATACCTAAGGTCTGGTTACTGGTCTGAAGGGATTTATTTCTTGGTTATAGAAATGACACCTACAATTGTGAGGCAATTTGAATTAGACTATTTGCCAAGAAAACAACACAGAATATAACCAGAAGCTCTAGACTGGCAGATGCCATAGGAATTCGGAATGGGAACAGGAAAAACCAGATGTTGGAGGCAGGAGAAAATGACTGACTTTCACAATGGCCAGGTTCCTGAAGATAGCAATTACATAATACTCAAAAAGCTCTGTGGAAGGTAGACAAAACAGAGCCTAAAGAGTGGACAGTATGAAGGGTGAGAACCAGGTTCAGGCAGTCAGCAGAATAGAGTGCTAAAGACAGCCACAGTCACTGTGCCTGCTGCCAGTGAAAAGTCCAGAGAGCACCTAAAAATAGCATCAGGGCCTAGAGTCAGATTGCCAGAGATGGTAGTCTCCTACTCCTGCACCACACTTTAAAATTTCCTCCAAATATTTACTCATTTAGCATGTTTCAGTCATCGCTGTAGGCCTGTGAAAGAGGCAGTACACACAATTGTTGTCATTTGACAGAAGAAAAAACTGAAGTTAGGAAAGGTTACATAGCTTTTACATAGTGACCTGAATAGGGGAAGAGAGAACCAAGACCAGAATCCACAGGTGGTCTATCTGTACTACCTCTGCCTAATACTCTCTACCTTCACCGATGACCCCAACATGGGGTAGGGAGTCACGAGCCCAGCTTAGGGTGATTTAACCTAAATCTGGGACTAAAGCTTAGTCCAACTCCAGGAGAGATGAGGGCGTGAGGAGATTGGCTGTGTCATCCTGCATATGTCTGTAAAGGAAAGTGGAGGGGGAAGCCTAGTGCTTGGTGACTTTCTTCAAGTCAATGGAAAGGAAGAGTCTCCTGGTGCCTTGGGGAGGGAAGAAGGAGGAAAAAGAAGGGAAGTCTGTTTTTTAAGCCCATTAAGGAAGAAGAGCCATGAGCCAAGCATCCAATTAACCTGACATCTCTTGCAGCCAAAATATCTGAGGATATAAGAGAATTTAATATGTGGAGACTTGGGAGAAAAGTGACTAATAGCTGGAAAACAGCCCCAGTTTATTTAAAAAATAGGTCAGGCCCAACAAATCCAGTAGATTCCTTCCTAGCAGTTCCTGATTCAAGAGACAGGGAGTGCCATGTGGGTGCAATGCCATTTTGATTTGAAGCAGGTACAGCTGTTGTACCACAAAGAGACAGGGCTGATGGGAAGCACTGGCACACAGAGTAAACTGCCAAGGACTGCTCTCCACACTGAACCGCATGGTCACCCTGGCAATGATAGCAGGTTACGTCATCCAGCCTGAGGGTGGCAGAGTCCATACCCGATCCCAGCTCTCTTGATGTGAGGACTAACGTGTTTTCTGTAACCTGTGGCTGCCTCTCTTCCAGGTGTTCTTGACCCAGCTCAGACATTGTTTGGGAATCACAGCAGCACCGAGGCAGCACCAGACTGTCCTCTGAGGGCTGCAGCAGGGGTAAGAGGAACAGAGAAGGCAGGGAGCTGTCCCCAACCCTGTCTGGAGCAGGATTTCACAGGCAGCACTGGAGAAGCTGGTAAACATGCACCTTGTTAGGTCTCACTACTAGATACTCTGTTTTCGTTGATCTGGGGTAGGGCCTGAGACCCACCTCAGGGTGACTGATGCAGATTGTAATAGAGAAACACTGTTCTAAATTAGAGTCTCCCACATGGTTCTTTCAGAACATTAATTTCTAGAGATGTTTATAGATCTCTCGGGAGAAAAGGGAGCCATAGGCATAAATTTGGTAACCTAAGATACCCTTATTTCCTCATGGGGATTTACAATTCATTTTAGCCAATGAAAGGCTTAAAAAGATTACAATTAAGAAGTCTCTTACATTTTGCAATATATATATATATATATACACATATATATATATATGTGTATATATATATATATTTCAAATCATTACATTGTATACCTTAAACTTACACAGTATTATATGTCAATTATACCTCAATAAAGCTAAAAAATAAAAACCTCTCCTTAGCTTATTTGCCCAAACTTACTTTATCATGAATCCCCTTTTCTAGGAGTATCTATTCTGTAGAATACAATGTAGAAAAGTGCAACTTTAGCCCAGTGGTTCTCAAACTTTGTGATGCATCAGAATCAAGTGGAGGGCTTGTTAGAATAGATTGCTGGGCCCCACCCAAGAGATTTTAATTTGGTGGTTTTCAGTAAGGCTCGAGAATTTGCAGTTCTTACAAGTTTCCAGGTGATGCTGAGGCTGGTGGTCCAGGGACCACAATTTGAGAACCACTGCCAAGACTCCTCTGTAGCCCTGGCTCAGCCAAGGGTCCTGGCTGGCCTCCTGGCAGAATTTCCCAAAGGGACAATGGGGACTGAGCGTGATGAGTGGCAGGACCCAAGGGAAGGGGATTCCAGCAGCACAGCCTTGGAGGAGACTCGAGTCTTAAGGTAATAAAGAAGTGTGTGAGGATGGGCTCTGCTGAGAAGTCAGTTATAGTCAGGGACACTGTAAAACAAGGAAGTCTCAGTGGGTGATAGTAGCTAACACTCTGTGACATGCATCTGTGTCTGGTCTTGCTCTAGGAGGCTCTAGAGTGTCTGTGCCTTTAAAAAACTAACTCTAGTGAGGCACATGAGGGTGCCCGTTGACAATGAACAAGCCAGAAGGTCCTGGAGGCCATGTATGAGAAGACAACACTATCTTGCAGGACCAACAGCATCTAGACCCTTCTCGCCATTTCACAGACTAGCAGATTTCTGACCCCCAGGTGAAGAGCAGTGAACTAGAGCTATGTACTTGGTCTAGTAGAGCACTTTCTTCTGAGGAGGTTGACTTCAGTATTACTTTGCTGGGTTCCATCTTTTAGTACAGTTGTTAGGAAACATGGATGCAGGAGAGTAGATATGAGGGTAAAACCAGGGCTGCCTTTGGCCAATGACAGGCATGAGAACTGTATGTGGGCAATAGGTGAGGCTCACATGCCTAGCTATGCCCTTGCTCACCTTGCTGCCACCCGACATTCCACCACTGGAATGTTCACCTTTTGGTTAAAGCCGTGGTCCATAACTAAAGGCAGACAGTGCTCGAAGAGCTGACTCTATGTAATTATTAACTACATAGGCCACAGTTTAGATCCATCTGGTGAGTAAACATGTGGAGGAAGAAGGGGAGTGATGAGTGTCTGAGGGTGACCCTGAGCTGGGCTAGATGTGAAGGTGGGCTAGGTGGGAGTAAGAGGAAGGCAGTTGGGGAGAAAGATGTGATGAGACCTGGGCTGGGAGTGTCCCTCATTCCATGCCCTCCTCTGCTCCCCTTGTGGTGTCCCACCCCTGCCGTCCCCTTTCTGTCCCTCCATGGGGCCTCTGGCCAGGCAGGCTGCTGCTGAGGACAGACGATTCAGGTTAGAAAAAGCTCTCTTGACATTTGGAGAACAGAGCAGGATTTGGCTCCTCATGTGGAGCCTCTTGTTCTCGGGAAAATCATTTTCACGGCTTGGGCTGGTGCCAGTAAGAGCCATTTATAGCCCCACGGGCTTGGGTTAGCTTCAGCTGCCTAGTGCAGAAAGAGCTGGCTTCTCTTTGTCCCGGCCATTTCCCCCTTCATATCTCCTTCACCCCCACTCTCCTTCCTTAGAGTCTCTTTCTCCTCTCTCCACCACACCTTTCTTATCTTCTTAGGGGTTCCTGTCCTTGAATTGCCTTTGTAACCCTAGAGACATGACTTTCCTTGTGTGGCTTCAGCTTCTCCTTTTACAAACTAGAGTTGACCTGTTTCCTTCTGAACTGGGCCACCTCGGGGAGGAGCCTGCGTGCGCCTACCTCCATCAAGGCACTTTCCTCTGCTTAGCTATTGCCTGTTGATTCTCTTTCTTCCCCCAGGCCTGGGCTTCCTGCTGAGCCAGTTTTGTTATCCATTTCTGATCATGAGGACTGGCTCAGTAGCTCAGTTAAGTTGAGTAAGACTGAACTGAGCTAACCAGAGTATCTGTGTCAAGAGCACGGCTTTCGCATCAAATGGATATCGGTTTACGTCCTGGCTCTGTTACTTGATAGTTCTGGGATTAGGCAATTGACTGAATTTTTTGAGCTTTGATTTATTCATTTGTAAATTTCTGTGGCTCAGTGAGTTATTGTAAGGATTTTATTAGATGATATTTATAAAGTACTTCACACAGTGCCTGGCACGCAGTGGGTTCTCAAACAATGTCAAGGGTCATCATCAATCATCTACCCTCATTTTCAGGTAGAAGTGGGGTTAGATAAAAAATACTCAGCCTGAATCCCCACTCCTGCCCGTGGAAATCCCACCCATTCTTAGAGGAACAGCTCACACATTTCTTTAGGAAGCCATTCTCCTCTTGATTTTCAGCTTAGGTGCTTCCTGCAGCCCTTTATTTTATCTCAGCATTTAGTGGGGCCTGGGCCTGTTCATCCCATTGGAATGAAGTAGACTAGGAAAACTGCTGATGGTATACTAGGGAGAAAAACTGTGCTGAAGATATCCCAGGAAAGGCCAGGCATAGAGGAAGGTTAGTGTCTTAAGAGTCCTGATTAGTAGTTGGCACTGAGAATAGAAGACAAAGTCACACATTCTAACAGTGAGACGTGACCCTCAGCAGATCAGGAAAGTGGACAGCATTGGGAGACCTTCCACAAATAGTAGTGCCCTGAGCCTGCGGCCCTTGGGAGGAGGTGAGGAGAGAGCAAGGCAGGGCTTGTTCTATGTGTTGGAGTACCTGGTCAAGGCTGGAGGCAATTATGTAAAAATACTTACCAGAACCAAACACGAGGACAGAGCAGGCAGAGCTATAACTTTAGGGTGACCCAGGCACAAGTCCCAAACTGCTGGGCTAGAGAGATTCAAATGTCCAGTGGGAAGGGACGTGGGCGTGGGGAGCAAATTGGAGCTGTGATGGCCTTAGCTGTGGGGAGACTGAGGTGGTGAGGCTGGGGTCAGTCTGGCTTCCTCCCCTGTCTGATTTCTAATCTTTTGCTGACTTGTCAGCCAACATATACAAATCTGGTTAATGTTTGAAGGCAGCCTTCACTGAGAACCTCTGGTTGCCCACTGTGGCCTGTGGAGGAGTCGAGACATCTGACTTTATAGATGAACCCACGGTCGTCCCCCAAGACACAGTCCCTATGTTCCTTGAGTCTTTTTAGGGCCATCAGAAGGCAGGCAGATGGGCCAAAGGCCATTTTCAGAGCCCCTCTCAACATTCTTCCACTATGCCTGAATCATCTTTAATAGCTTCCAGAGATGTCTGGATTCCTATATGAGTTTCTATGTGCCTATATGGGGACTTAAAGTGTTCCTATATATCTCTGTTTTTCCCACAGAACTGCACAGTGCCTCACTACGGCAGATGCTTAGTAGATAGTCCTGGAATGACAAGACCACTCAGGTAGCTGAATGCCCAGAGATCATGGGTCACTGCTGTTTCCCACACTGCTCCCAGCCTCCTGGGACAGGGCATACCCATCAGCTGATGGTCAGAGTGCAAACCCCCTTTGCAGGAGGCTGAGCTGGGCTAACAGCCCATGGCACCAGGGACTGAACCACAGTCACCTTTTTGTCCCCGTGACCTGTGGTTATGCAGCTGATTGTCCCCCCCCCCATATCTATTCATTTCTTTGGCTCATAAATGCGGTGTGTGGTGCATAGTAGACACTTTGTAAGTTGGCTGCTGGGGAAAGAGTCTCAGGGGGCCCCATGGAAAACGGGACCTTGGAATCATAGTTGAATGGCAGCTCTGGAAGGAAAGATAAGCACAAGGAAGGAAAGAATTAACTGTTCACAATCTAACACCCTGTGACAACTCCCAAGCCTCCCCTCATCACACACAGGTATGAATAGGTTTTAATTTTCAAAATGCAATCACACTGTCTATTCTTCTTCTACTTTTTCTCCTCAACCCACAGTTTACTGTGATTATAATTCTGTGTTATCAAACACTCTCTCGCAACACTTTAAAAGGCCTAGTAGCATTATACTGTGTGAATGGCTGTAGTTTACATATATAATCAGTTTTGCTTTGTGGAACCTCTAGGTCGACTCCTATTTTTTCTCATTATGAAGAATGCTGTCAAAAAATTCTTAGAGTTACCTGTTTATGATTAACCATGATTCTTCTCTCATGATAAATTGAAAAAAAAAATGGAATTACCGGGCTAAAAGATTAGTGATTTTTAATGTTTTTAAATGGATTTTATCAAACTCCCTTCCCAAAAGATCTCGCTAGAAGTATATGAAAGTACCTATTAAAAATACAGAGTTTTAGTAGTTTTTGGGGAATTGGGTTTATTTAGTATTTAAAAATTACAACACTTTTATTTTAATTTAAAGTTACTTGCTTTCTAGACAGGTTAAATATTATTGCTGGATGTTAATTTGTCATTTGTACTTTTTCTCATGTGAATTGGCTATAAGATCCTTTGTCCAGTGTTAGATTGGGGATTTTTATATTTTCCTCATTTGCTTGTAAGAGCTCTCTGCATATTAAGGATATTAACCTTTGTCTGTCAGGTAAGGTAGAAATATACTCGAATTTTATCACTTGCCTTTTAATATTGGATATGATACTTATTGATTGGGACCACATTACTGTCTACTTACTAGACACCTTTTTTATATGATGCAATGGCATTTCGCATATCACATATCCAAATTGAAATTCATTATTTCCTCTTCCTCAAACTGCCCTTCCTACTGATTTGCTTATTTCTGTCAATGTCACCACCATTTTCCTAGTCCTCCAGGCTTGAACCATTGGAGTCATCTTTGATTCCTGATGTGCTGTCAGTGGTCAACTCCCATAGATTCTATTTCTGCGGTTTCTCTGGCAGGCAGCCCCTCCAACAGAGCACTGTTTCAGGTTTCCATTATTCCTCCAGATTTTGCAAATAGCCTCATAAGTTCATACCTCTTCTCTCCAATGCCAATCCCTTTCTTCCTTTCTCCTTGCCCCTCCAGTACACTGCCACCACATTAATCTTCCTAAAGTAGAGCTCAAACATAGAACTCCCTGGTTACCAACCGTCAAAATCTCCCCATTGTCTTGTGTTTAATTATGTCTTTGCCTGGCCATAATTTCCTTTCAGCTGAATCTCCTACTATCTCCGCCAAATTGCTCCCCAAACAAGCTCACTGCTTTCCCACCCCTTTGCCTTTTAGCTCAAGCCATCTCCTCCTCCTAGAGTTCCCTCACACCATCTCTACCCACTGAATTCCACTCAGAAAGGTCCCCACCTACCCCACCACAGCTATCCTACGTTTTTCTGATTCTTTAATTTGGAGTGAATTCTCTCTCCTTTGAGCCCCCAGAACAATTTTCTTGAGCTTCTCTTGTAAAACAAACTTTATTCCTTTCTCTAGTGGGGCCCTCAAAGGTCTTATACCCCTACTAGAAAGCAGAGTCATTTGAGGGTGCTATACTGTATGTCTGTATCTCTCACAGGAACCACACAGTGCCACGCTACAGCAGATGCTAAGTAGGTAGTTCTGGGACGACAAGACCACCCAGGTAGCTGAATACCCAGAAATCATGGGTCACTGCTGTTTCCCACACTGCTCCCAGCCTCCTGGGACAGGGCACACCCATCAGCTGATGGGCAGAGTGCAAGTCCCTTCTTCAGGAGGCTGAGCTGGGCTAACAGCCCATGGTACCAGGGACTGAACCACAGTCACCTTTTTGTCCCCATGATCTGTGGTTATGCAGCTGATTGGCCGCCCCCCCCCCCCATATCTATTCATTTCTTTGGCTCATAAATGCGGTGTGTGGTGCATGGTAGACACTTTGTAAGTTGGCTGCTGAGAAGAGTCTCAGGGGACTCTATGGAAAAGGGGACCTTGGAATCATAGTTGAATGGCAGCTAAGGGTTGCAAGAGGCCCCTGTAACCTTAACCACACATTCTGCCTGGATCAGCTAGGCCTTTTTCTTTCCTTGATATATTTAAATAGATTCAAGATTGGGGTCAGTTTCATGCACAGAGCCTTTTTCAGCTTTAGAGGTGACTCTGCAGCCAGCACGGGAGTGTGCAATTGACACAGTCTATTTTTAGCCTCCTGAAGACCGTGACCAACATCCCAAGATGAGGGCGGGCACACCTGCTGCATTCTAATGAGGTAGCCCCAATTGCCTCTGCCAGACAGCCCAGGATTTCACCGACCTAAAATCTGATGTTGCTAAACTGAGAAGTCTGCTTATTTCCCAGTGGCTGTAGCCTAGATACACCAGGAAAATGGGACCATCACATACCCCAGCTGGCTCCACTCCAGTCCGAGGCATAGGGTGGTCTTGGGGCTGTGTCTACAGCATGATAAAGGGATAGAGTCACTGGGATTTCTTGATCTTGCTCTGTCCTAGGATCTCCCTGTTTACTTTGCAGGGAAAGGGCTAGGAAATCTGAGCTGACCCAGCTCACAAATGAGACAATTGAGGCAGAGAACAGGGATATGTTTATGTAATCTGACTAATAATAATAATAATAATAAAAAAAAATAATAAAGCACTTACTATATGCCAGGCAGTGTTCTAATATCTTTATATCTATTAACTCATTCAAACTTTCTGACAACTCCTTCTGGTAGTTTTTATTATGTTCTCTGCTTTACAGAGGAGGAAACTGAGACACAGTGATGACAAATGACTTTCCAAGGTCATTTGTCAGCCAACAAGTGGAAAGGCTGGGTTTCAAATCCAGGCAGTGTGACCCCAAGGGTTTGCACTCTTACACTGTGCTATCTGCCTCTCGATATCTATTTTTAATTTTACTAGAGCCAAGATAGGATCCAGGAGCTCTTAGTCCCAGCCCCAGACAACCAACTAATGGTTGCTTCTCTGTTTTTAAAATATGCTTCCCTGCTTTGAGGTCATTGCTGTGCTGTGCACACCTGGATTTCCTATACTGCAGAGAGAGGAGGCTCTTCTAGCACAAGTATGCTTCTGCCCCAGAAGTTCTCTGAGCTTCCGTCTCCTTCTTCCTCCTCTCCTTGGCCTGAAGAGGAGGAAGAGTGATCAGTGATGGGCAGTAGCAGTTGGGTGTGAAGCTGGGCTTGGTGTTGGGATTGGGGTTCCAAAAAGAACAATAACTGTTGTGCCCAGGTGGGTCACCATTGGTTAGGGTCTTCACAGTTCAGAGTAATCTGCTGAAGTTTGGAAAACTATGAATCAGAAACCAGAGGGCAAGACAACAGGTGTGAGTCACCAGAACCTAAGATACCTGCATTTTGGGGGCCAAGTGCTGCCTGTTGGATGGAGAGAAGCCCATAGGTGTGATCTTCCTGAGGGTGAATGTGGCACTATTTTAGTTTAACAAACACTTAGTGTGCGCTTGGCTGTTTCCTAAGCACTTTACAAATACCAACTTGTCTAATCCTCAGGATAGCTCTAGGAGATGGGGACCATTTTATTCCCATTTTAGATGTGGGGAAACAAAAGCATTATGAGGCTAATAATTTTGCTCAAAATTGTATAGCTAGTAAGTGGCAGGGCTGGGATTTGAGTTTTAATAGACTGGCTCTGGAATCATGCTATGTGATGCTATGCTATACATCTTTCCCTTTATAGAATGTTTACTATTAGCTTCTAGAGGAAGGTATTATTTGTCCCCATTTAATGGATATGGAAACTGGGGCCTGGATTGGCTCAGGTCACCTGACTAGTAAGAGCTGGAACTGGGTTAAATCCAGGTCTGTTTGGCTTCTGAGTAGCATGTTGCCTCAGCCATCAATGTGACTGCCAGAAAGCTTGAAGGCACCATTCATCCCTTAGGAATGGCTGCTGTGGCTGATTGGAACTGGGCTCAAGGTGTGGGAAGGAAGGAGCGGGGCAATCTCAGAGAGCAGGACCTTGCTGCCAATGTTAATACCAGGCTCCCCTTTTATTCCCTCAGGTGAGCAGTCCCCCTTCTCAGCCCCCTCAGCCTGTCGTCCCACCCAAGCCTGTGCAATGTGTCCATCACGTGTCCACTCAACCCAGCTGTCCGGGACGGGGTAAGATGTCCAAGCTGCTGAACCCCGAGGAGATGACCTCAAGAGATTATTACTTCGACTCCTATGCCCACTTTGGGATCCATGAGGTAAACCACCCTAGTGGCGGATTGGGGCGAGCTTGGCCCTGCTGTTTCATCACTGTTCTCCAAGGCAGCATAATGTGTTTAATTCTGCTGTCATGAAGTGAGTTCTCCCATTGGCCCAAGGCCCCTGACCCTCTCTCCACCCCTAGGCCCCTCTGGGAGGGGATCAGGGCCTGGCCTGGAGCAGGTGAGTAGGTAAAAATGTGTGTCTGTGTTTCTTAGTGGGTGAAGAAGGAGTGCTCAGAGTTTCTCTGTTTTATGGTCGGGCACTTGTGTCTCTGCCCGACCCACAGTCCAGGTGATCCAGGTGGACTGGATGTCCTTGGTCCTTGCTCTTGGAGCTCTTGCAGCTATGGTCCTGAGGCCAAAAAGGCTTTTTGAAGGTTACAGCGTCCATTCTTCAGGCAGGGATAAACACGAATCCTTAGGTTCATCCTAGACCAATGAGTGCCTCCAGGTGAAAAAAAATACATCAGCCTTCCTTGAAAGCCTGGCCTAGGTCTGATACTGGCTACTGTGGGAGTAGCCACAACAGTAATTTACCCCCACCCTGCCCTGATCACCTCCAACACTCTTTCAAGCCATCCCAAATAAACAGCTAACATTAACTGAGTGCTTACTGTTCCAAGCGTAGTATATGTATCATTTCATTTAATCTTCCTAAGAACCCTAGAAAGAAAATATTTCTATTATCCCCTTGTGATATAAAGAAATATTGAAAAAGGAACAAAGGTTTGCTTGCTATGCAAATGCATTTTCAAAATAAGTCTCGAAGCTCCCCCTTCCAATTAGATGCTTCTGTAAACCCTTTCTATATTAAAATGTGAAACTGCCATTGCCAGAAACGTGTTTAATAATAACAGCCAGCATTTTTTTTTTGAATGCTTACAACATGCTGGGTACTCTACCAAGCATTTTATATTATTGGTTCATTTATTCCTCAGCTCAACCCTGTGAGGTTGGTATTATTATTTGTCCTTAATTTACAGATGAGGATATAAGACCTTAAAGATCAGATTAACCTTTGTTCATCCTTGCTGGTTCATTTGCACATAAGGTCACTAGCTAATAAACGGCAGAACTAGAAATGAAACTTTCACATTTTGGGCTCAAGGGCTTCATTCCTAACTATGATGCCATACAGCTTCTAAAATCATTCTTTCTTGCTAGAAATGTTGACTTTGTTCCTCTGGTTCATTTACAATTCCACTTGGAGGTAGAGAGTGGAGGCAAGGTCCCTCAGCTACTTCTAGACTTGGAGGCTCAGCCTGGGAGACTCAAGGTTGGGCCCCCTGAGAACTGCTCTTCACATAAAAGCTTAGGCCTGGGGTCTGCTCTGGGGTGGGGGTGAGGAGATTGGGCCCTTGGTTTAGTTCTGGGGGTCCTGGACCAGGAAAGCCTACGTAGTCAAGCTTGTAGCTCTTGGTGGATCAAATGCTTTCTCAGGGCAGATAAGTGAGCTGTTGCAACTTCAGTGATCCTGATCCAATGTGGGTGAGGGTTTGAGATGGTGCATGGAATCCTATCCTAGGCCTGTGAGAGGTTCCAGGAGGTAGGAGCTCCCCTCCTCAAGATCCAGCCCTTAATTAAAACATATGTCCTCTATGCAACAAATTCTAATGAGCTGGTAACTCTGAGCACCTATTTTAGGGCAGATTCCTGAGAAGAAACAGCAGTTCTGGTGGCTCCCAAATGCCTCCCCTTGGACGTACCTGATAGAAGCAACCAACCATGATGTGTACCTCATGCCTACCCTTCTCTAGTCTTTAGGTTCCATACCCCTATGGAGCCTCCTCTGACACGTCCCTCTAAATTGCTAAGTTCTTGCTGGCCCACATTTTGGCACCTGGAATGTGATCTCCTATGCTATTATTAATCTCTATAATTCCTTGGTTCCTCATCCTCTAACCCAGGGCTTAGCACATCATCTGATTTGCAAAGGTTTATTGACACCACTGCTAATATCATCACTCAGGTGATGCCTGGTCAGCACCATGAATGGGCATCCAACAGGGTATGATCTCCACTGCGAGAGGACGCCAAGGGTCATCAAATAAATATTATACCAGGTTCTCTCAATTTCGTGTATTGATAGAAAAGTCAAATTTGTACATGGAACATATATGAACATAATGTAGACTAGGCTAATTAAGTTGGGGTAAAGGATCTATAGGTCATAGATGACATTTCTTTCCTTAGTAACCTGTCCTAGAATAGTTTTAGCAATCCTTCATATTGGAAAGTACTTCTGATTATCTAGCTTAAGTTCTTCCTGCTGCTGCTGCTGTCAGCCAGCCCTAGAGTCTGGCTTCAGGGAAATGTATAGCTCTCTAATGTAGGGGTGGCTAGCTGGCCTTCCTTCACCTCAAGCTTTCCCTTCACCCTGTTTTTGGTCTCCAGGTTCATCTGGTAGGAAGAGAGGAGAGGAGTAAGTGGATGGACTCTTAACATTGTTCTTCTCAGAGAGAGGGCCTGCTCATTTCTCCTTATCAAGCACCAGGGATCTGCATTCTGTGCCAGGTGGCTCTCAGCAATGCCTTTGCCTCCTCAGTATGGGCAAGACCCATATCTCACCACCCAGAGCCGAGCTGACCATTTGGCAGTCTTCTTCTGTCATTAACAAGATGCTCACAGGGCAGGCAGCAGCACCGCCAGCTTGCTGATTAATCGTGATCAGTGAGTGTTTAGGAAACATGGTGGAGGATGGCTTGGGTTTGATTAGTCTGCAAATGCAAACAAGAATTGCCAAGTTTGGCAAAAGGCACTGTTGGGGGCTGGAGAGCACAGCGAAAGGTGATCCTGGACACTTCTGTTCTTCCATCCATGGCTCCATCCAGAGACAGCTTTGTAATCGGGCTTCAGAAGGCAAGGACAAGGAAGGGGAGGACTATGGCTTTCCATCACAGGGCCCCTGAGAAGAATGGAATCTGGAATAGGAACAAAGTGACAGATGTGTGCCTACTCCACTAAAAGTGGAGATGGCCAGCTCTGTGACCTCCCAGATCCTGGCTCTGAATTCTCAGTGTCTTTGTTAGGCCCTGGGCTTGGTGCCTTGGCCGCCTGCCAGTGGGGCTGTGTTCCCAGGCCCCGAGCCCTCGGCGCCCATCCTACTCCTGGCTGGCTCTCTTCTTTTGACAATCTTGCTGCAGGTTATTTGAAATAGCTTCTTCGGGGCCTCATTTCTCAGCAATTAGGCAATGTGCTGTCATGTGTTTAATAGGCAAGAAAGCTGGGAGACAAAGTCGTCCACATATGGGAGCTGGGAATTGTTCTCAACAAAGAGTGCCATGCTCTGAAATGTCTGGGACTTCTTTAGACTGTTGTCTCCCAGGCATGATTAAAGCAGGGGTAGAGGAGAGAACAGCCTTTACTTTTGGCAGGCCAAGTAGGGGAAGGTTTGCTAAGTCACTTCTCTGTTCCCAGAGCTCGTACCTTTGGATCTAACACCTATAGATTGGAGGCTTAGGGAAAGGAAAAGAGGCAAAAAAAAGTGATGAGAGGCAATGAATTAAAGGGGGACACTTGGGCAGATCTGCTTTAGCAACAATGGGATCTGCAGACACACTGGGACAATCTAATTCCATCAGGAAAGGCAGTAAGGACTTTTAACTATGGCTGTGATTGAGAGTTTGCTGAAAGTGCTGCAATTATTTTGCCTCCATTCTGTTTACTCTCAACATTTTCCCTACATGGCTGAAAGGGGTCATAGTTGTCAAAAAAAGCCAGAGCTAACGTTTATGTAGCACTTACTATGTTTATTTAACCATCACAAAACCCTATGAAGTAGATGCTCTTATTATCCCATTTTCCAGATGGGGAAATTGAGACACAGAAGGCAAAATTGGAACTATGATTTGAATGCAGGAATTCTGGCTCCAGAATTGGTGTGCACAATCACTATACCGTGTTCCTATTTGTAGAGCATGGGTCATGCATTGTGCCCTCTACCTGGTTCTGGGAAACCATCTGCAGTCTCATAGTCTCACAGATTTGAAGTCTTGCAGTTTTGATGTCTAGCAGTCTTGTAGTATTTGGTCCCAAACATCTCTTGGGGAGAAAAGTTTGAGCTTACTTTCAAATAATTTAGAGTCCAAAGAGTGAACTCAGTCTAACCAAACCCTTACCTTATTCAACTTATAGCATGATCAAAGATATGAGCCTGAGGGCAGCACATGAAGTAGTGCCTGGACTGAAAAACAAATGCAAGATGTTTTAGCTTTTGTGGTTGAATTCCAAGTCCCTGAGAGAGGGATTAAAGCTATAAACTCATCCCAAGCTTGCCCAAACTCCTGATCAGATTGAACTGACTAGCCCATCACTCTAGCTGCCTAACAAAGGAAAAGACATTACTTTTAGGGAAAAACAATAACAACTAACTTCAGCTAGTATTGTTCCTTAGCCATCAACTACAGCATAAAATAAAAATGATAAGACATGAAGAAACAGGAGAATTTTGTTCACAGTCAAGAGAAAAAGTAGTCAATATAAACAGATCCATAAATAGCCCAGATTTTGTAAATATCAGACAAAGATGACAAAATAACTATTAAAATATGATTTAAAAAATCTCCAGGATATAGTAGGTGAAATCATACAACAAAAAGCAAGATTAAACCAAATATTTATTGAATGGGATCATAGAAAGAAAAAAAATCTATGAACTTGAGGACAGGTCAATAGAAATCATCGATAAAGAGAAAAAAAATCGACAGGAGAACAGAACCTCAATGACTATGGGATATAATCAAATGGTAAAAGATGTGAAAAACTGGAGTTCTAGAAGAGAAGAGAGAGAATGGGACAGAGAAAATATTTGAAGAAATATAGGTGGATAAATTTCTAAAATAAATAAAAAATAGTAACTGTACTAGTTTTCCCAAGCAATGAAACCACATTGAAACAACTGCTGCAATTGGAATTGACACCTGATTTTGTTTATGATAATTTATGGTCATTCTCCAAGGTTCATTTCCATTTTCTGCAGAGACCAAATAGGCAAACTGAGTGGGGCATGGGTCTTTTAGAATTAGTCTTCTGAATGATGGGGTCTCATGGAATTAGTGTCATTTCAGGGCCAGTGTCCAATAATCTTCAAATATCCCTTTTTTTTTTTTTCCTTCTCTAATGTTATCATCCTGGTAAGTGGCTGCAGGCCCTCTTGGAAAAGGCTGGGAGAGTGATTAACAGCATAAATTTTTGGCAACAGAGCATGATTTTTTTTCCTATGGGATGTGGGTTTTCTTTCATTCAAGGGGTTCTAAGTGTGTAAACTAGCTCAACTCTGGGAATTGACTGAGGGGCTATGATTCTCTATATTGGTGATTCAAGCCAATGGGTCTGTTCACTAGACCCATGATTTTTCTGCTTAAACATATTAAACAAGACTTCAGTATATTTTCTACCTATTTCTTTTCTAGAGACACTATGATCAACAAGCCAACCCAGAGGTCTTTGCACCACTGACTATTCTGAATAACCTTTGGCTTCCATGTCCTTTATAGTAACAATGCTCACCTCATCTTTGGTGATCAAATGCTTCAATTTGGACTTTGCTACCTCAAGATTCCAGTTTGATATTATTCTCATTGAATTTAGGGATCTCAGGTCGATGGTAAAACTTCCTTCTATAATATTTGACCTTCAGAGAAGAGCAACCACAGAGATCTTCAAAGATGCTAGTCCCCACTCACAATTTTATTTCTCACAGCTGTGGGAAAAGTTTTGTTCTCTGGCATTGTGAGTAGTTCTTACATGACAAATGCCCTCTAACATTCCAATCTCCCTAAGCCTTTGGATACCTTTCTTTTCAGTGTACTGAGGAAATTCTGACATTTCAATTTCATTTAGTATAGGCTAATTTTGGGTACCTATTTCAGTCAACCAAACGAACCAACAGTTGGAAGCATTTCGAGCACCTGAAGCTAAAGTGGTGAATCCAGAATCTCTGCTTAGTGGTTCTATCTCAATAAACTTGGCTCAATCCATCTTTATATTCCTTCCATGTTGATCTCACACCCTTAATATATATTTTCATATAAATGCCCAGGTTTCAATATGTATAAATCAAAAATATCATGCGTTTCTTTTGCGACATATTAACCTCCTCCCCTTGCCTCACCATGAGTCACACTTTATACATCCTGCTTGGAGTTGAATCTAGTTGAAGGAATAGTAGCAAAAAAAGTTGGTTGGGGTAGGTCCTGGGGAGAATCAGCAGTACCTGGCAAGCAGGTACCTCAAGGGAAACCAATATGATTATCCCTCAGACAAGGGTAGCAAGTGCTTCTACTGGCAAAGGAGACTGTATAATTTAGGGATTTGTGGTCCCAGCTTCATCAGAATTTGCCTATGTATTCCCATTCCAATTTTCAGGCCCATTTCTTACCAATAGTTGCCTCAACTTTAACAAAAGAGACCCAACAAGGATAGGAATTCAACTTGTGTTGTAATTCAGATATTTACAGGATTAGACTTTGGATTTGGTTTCAGAAATCTTGGCGCTGCACCTACAGGAACTAAATTTCATTTTATTTTTCAGAGAAGTCATGGAAGCTTTTAAGTGCTATATACAGACCCTGAGTTGGGAATTTTAAATTCTTCTTCTCGTAATTTTCTTTCTCCATGTTTTCTTAGCATAATTAGCAGTAATCAACCAACCAACTCACCCCATCATACAACTTATTTCGAGTAAAATGTATTAAGATAACAAGTACTTAGCCATCCAGTCTTATCTCCTATAGATACTTTATTACAGGTATCTAAAGCTAAAACTTGAGTAACTCCTTTACTGTTTTATGCCATTGACTACCAGTGTCCTTTTTACCAATGGCAATAGAGTTATTAGTGCCTTTAAGCTCAGAACCAATTCAGAGAATGCATCTTTAGATTCTGTTCCTCAGGAGCTGTTCTTAGTAACAAACTCTGTATTCATCAGGGTTCAACGATGGAAGCAGATCCAGTAGAGAGAGAGAGAGAGAGAGAGAGAGAGAGAGAGAGAGAGAGAGAGAGTGTGTGTGTGTGTGTGTGTGTGTGTGTGTGTGTGTATATATATATATATATATATATATATATATATATATATATATTCTACAGGATAGGTAGTCAAAAAAGGAATATGGATGTAAAATAAGGGGAGATCAGGAGCAGCTAGAACCCATAAGCACGAGCTTGAGCCCTTCAAGGACAGGCTGAAATACATGTTCATTCTGTTGCCTTTGACCTTGGTGGTGAGCATATCCTATAGCAGCAGCCCTCAACTTTTTGGCACCAGGTGCTCCTATGAGAATCTAATGCCTGATGACCTCAGGTGGAGTTGAGGTGGTGATGCTAGTGTTGGGGAGCAGCTGCAAATGCAGATGAAGCTTCCCTTGCTTGCCTGCCACTCATCCCTGCTGTGCAACCTGGCTCCTAACAGGTTACAGACTGGTACGAATCTGTGGTCTGGGGTTGGGGATCCCTGTCCTATAGAGCCTGGGGTGTTTCACCATGGAACTAAACACACACACACACACACACACACACACACACACACACACACACCTGACCCAGGAATCAGAGAAGCTGAAGGAGAAGGCAGAACAATTACAGGCCCAGCTGGTACTTCATGCTAACAAGGTGAATCAATACATCAGCAATGACATGTGTGTACTATAAAACGGTTCCTTCCTCCTCTGTACCTTCCAAATCTCACAGGAGTCTCCCTGTGACCCATTCTAACTGGAAACAATAGAAAAAGAATTCTGTGAAATGTATCTCAGGTGACTAAGGTGACATGCTACAAAGCCAAAGCTTCAGGAACATGAAGTAAAATCTACAGAACTAAAGGGAGAAAGATACAAATCCCCAATCATAGTTAAAAATTTATTTTAACACTTCTTTCTTGGTAATCGATAGAACAAATGTATCAAAAACTCAGTAAGGCTGTAGAAAATTTGAACAATTTTCTGACATAATCATCAATCTGATCTAATTGGCATTTATAGAACATTTTGTCCCCAATCTACAGAATGCACATTCTTTTTTCATGCATATTGAAACTTCACTAAGATAGATCATATGCTGGGTCATAAACATATCTCAATGAATTTCAAAAGATCAAAATCGTAGAGTATTTTTTATCATAATGGAATTAAATTAGAAACAAAAAGCAATAAATTATTTAGAAAATCTCCAAATATTTGGAAATTAAGCAGCACCGAGAACAGGGTCAGGAAGAAATCACAAGAAATTAGAAAATATTCCAAATGGAATGATAGTGAAAACAATGCTATGGATTGAATATTTGTGTCCCCTTGAATTTCACATATTGAAATCCTAATCCTCAATGTGATGGTCTTAGCAGGTGTGACCTTCGGGAGGTGACTAGGCCATGAGGGTCAGTCCTCATGAATGGGATTAGTGCCCTTCCAAGAGGAGACATGAGGGCCTGATTTCTCACTCTGCTCTCCGTTATGTGCGGATACAAGAAGACAAACATCTGCAAACCAGGAATCAGGTTCTCATCAGATATTGGATCTGCTGGTACCTTAATCTTGGACTTTCAAGCCTCCAGAACAATGAGAAATAAAAATTTATTTTTTAAGTCACCCAGTCTATGGTATTCTGTTAGAGTAGCCTGAACTAAGACACATAACATATGAATATTTGTGGAATGCAGTTAAAGCAATCTTTAAAGGGAAATTTACAGCTTTAATGCTTTTTTTTATTAGAGAAAAACAGAGATATAAAATCAATGACCAAAGCTTCCATCTGATGAAATAAAGAAAGAAAAGCAAATAAAATCCATGTAAGTAAAAGGAAGAAAATAAGAAAGATGAGAGCAGAAATCAATGAAGTAGAAATCAAACATTAAGGAAAACCAACAGAGCCAAAAGTTGGTTATTGAAAAGACTAAGTTGATAACATCTAGCTAAACTGATAAAAAAAATCAGACAAAAGCACAAATTATAAATAAATGAAGGCAAGGACATCATTGAAGGTCATATAGACACCTAACAGGTAATTAAGGAATATTATGACACTGTCATACCCATAAGTTTGATAGCTGAAATGGATAGATTACTTGGGAAAAAACCTTGTCAAGACTGATATAAGATTGCATAGGAAACTAAACTAGCCTTCCATCTATTAAATAAATTGAATTCATAATTTAAGATTTTCTCACAAAAAGGAATATAGGCCCCAATGTTTTTACTGGTGAATTATATTAAACATTTAAGGAAGAAAAATAGCAATTTCACACAAACCTTTCCAGGAGATAACACTTCCTTATGTGTAATGAGCTCAGCATAACTAATTATCAGAGAAGATAAGAGAAAGTTACAGATCAGCATTCCCCATAAATACAGTTATAAAAACTCTGCAACAAAATATTAGTAAATAAATCCCAGCAATATTTAAAAAGATAATACATCATGACAAAGTGTTGGTTCAACATCTGAAACCAATATGTAGAGTTCAACACATTAACAGAACAAAGGAGAGAAGTTTTAATCATCTCAATAAATGTAGAAAAAACATGCGACAAAATTCAATACCAATTCATGGTAAAAACTTGCAGTAAATTAGAAACAGAAGATAACTTTTCCAGTCTGATAAGACATTTATGAGGAGCCCACAGCTAAAATTATACTCAGTGGTGATGTTTATATTTCACTGAAACAAAGGAAGAATGCATGTTTTTAATTCTACTTAATATTTGACTGAAAAGCCATCTTTGCCAGTGTAATACAGCAAGAGGAAAGAATAAGAATTAAAGGTATACAGATAAGAAAAAAGAAAAAAATTATCTTCATTTACAAGTGACAAGATTTTTTACATAGAAAAACAAAGAAATCTAAAAATAATTATGATAGCATTAATATATGAAGTGAACAAGGCTGCAAATCATAAAATGATTTGGAAAATAAAAATTTAAAAATATCATATACAGTACCATAAAATAAAATAGTTAAGAACAAGTTTAATGGAAAAAACATGAGAGCTTTATGCTGATATCTATAAAACATTGCAGAGAGAAAAATAAACATGACATAAATAAATGAAAAACTGTATCAGTGTTCTTGGATTGCAAGACTCTATATTGCTAAGATACCAATTCTCCTCAAATTCATCTATAGAGTCGGTGCTATTCCAGTCAACTCTAGGAGGCTATTCTGTATGAATTAACAAATTGCTTCCAGCTTCTAAAATGTGTATGAAAGTGCAAAGGATCTAGAAAAACCAAAATAATCATGTAAAAGAAGAACACTACTTTATTTCAAAGTTAATATAAAACTATTGCAATCAACTCAGTGTTGAAGTGGTATATAATGGAACAAATCAGAGAGGGCACACATGTACAATCAATTGATTTTTGACAAAAGTGGCAAGATAATTGGAACAAACGAAGGATTGTTGTAAAGGATCTTCCCCCATGTAATTCGGTGAGTAAATGAACACTGGTGCTTGAGCTATTTAGTTGTATGAAAAAATGAGCTCACATCCCTAAAATATACCACATACAACAATTAATTTGACATGAATCATAGACCTAAAAGTAAAAGCCATAACTGTAAAACTTCTGGAAGAAAACATAGGAGAATATCTTTGTGACCTTGAGGTAGACAGAGATTAGGCAGGACACAACAAATTCTAATCCGAATAAATGAAAAATTGGTCCTTATCAAAATTAAAATTAAAAACTGCTTTTCAAAAGACAACTATAAGAAATTGAAAAGGCAAATCACAGATTAGGATACTCACAATATGTATATATGATAGAAGATTTGTTTCCAGAATATATAAACTCCTATAATTCAATATGGAAAGGATAAATAGATAAAAAAAAAAGGATGAAACAGACACTTCATAAAAGAAGATAGATATGAATAATCAATAAACACATGAACAATTATCTGCATCAATAGCCACCAAGGAAATGCAATTAAAACTACAATGAGATACCAGTTCATATCCCCTAGAATAAGTAAAATTAAAAAGACCAATAAGACTAACTGGCCAGTGTGTAAATCAACTTGAACTCTCACGCACTGCTAGGGGGATCATAAAATGGCACAATTATTCTGAAAAACTGTTAGGCAAATTCTAATGAAATTAAACAACTACCTAAGACCCAACAAACCCACTCCTAGATATTTATTCAAGTAATGGATAAATACATTGTGGTATGTTCATGTAATGGAATACTAGTCAACAACATGAACAAGAATAAGAACTACAACAATAGCAGCAACACAAAAAAGGAACAAACTTTGGATACATGTAAGAAAATGAATGAATCTCAAAAGTGTACATACTGTATGATTCAGTTTATATGAAGTTCTAAGACTGGCAGAAGGAAGCTTTGGTGATAGAAATTAGATAATTGGTTGTTTGGAGTGTGGGTGAGAATTAGCTGTAAACAGGCATGAAAGACTTTCTGGGTGACAGAAATGTTCTATATCTTGATTATGGTGGTTACGCAGGTATACATTTGTTGAAACTCTTAAACCTAGCCATACATTTAAAATCTGTGCTTTTTATTGTATGCAAGTTATACTAAAAACACTATACTGAAATTATTCAGAAAAAGTCCCAATATTATTGGCCAGAGTGTTTGCTGATACCTTGAAGGGACAAAGACCCTGCCTCACCTCCACACAGATTAATCATGTTCTCCTTGTGCTGGAGACAGTTGTAATGGGTAATCTAATTTCTTTCCTACCACAAAGCCCTTAAGTGATTGTAGATAAAGGAACATGTTTTCTATTCTTAAAAACAAACCAACAAAAATAGTATGGACACAAAGATTTCCTTTAATAACCTGCTTAAGGACAGTTCTCTCACCATGTCAGAGTTTTGGCTTCAAGTGTAACTCGAGTCTATCATGCTGCATTGTACTGATTTTATTTATTTATTTATTTTTTATTTTTTGAAAATTGGAGCTTTCCTAAGTCTGGATGTGAGTTTCTCCTTTGACAGCACAAAGCTGTCTTTCTTGGGTAGAGTGTTAGGTCTGGAGTTGTTCGCAATAATGTAGGTAGCTGCTGGTCCAGCCACCCCATGGTGCTCTTCTGTGGCTTGCCTAGTGACATCATCAAGATCCTTGAAGAATTTGGTGGGATGGTCCTGGGGCCCATGACCCTGGTGTGCTACCAGGTGCCTTGAATACATTGATATTTTCTTTTCTTTCCATACAGGAAATGCTAAAGGATGAGGTGCGGACGCTCACTTACCGGAACTCCATGTACCACAACAAGCATGTGTTCAAAGATAAAGTGGTGCTGGATGTCGGGAGTGGTACCGGGATCCTTTCCATGTTTGCTGCAAAAGCAGGCGCCAAGAAGGTGTTTGGGGTGAGCATGCCACTCACTCCCTCACAGGGCTTCCGCAGAGCCAGGCCTGCCCTCGGTCTTCTCTGGCCCTTTCTAGAAGTACAAACCCTGGTCCATCTCTTTGCTGAGGTCACACCCTCAAGGAGAAAATCAAATGTGACTCTCAGGAGACAGGGCAACCTCTCATGGCTTCCTGTCAGCCGGGCACTGCTCCTTGCCCTGGGGACTGTCGACATTTGCAGAGGATTTTTGACTTTTCATAAACAATTTTAGTGTCATCATTACCTTAGAGTGCTTAGTCCTCCTGTCAATCTGAGAGGCAGTGCAGCATCGTTATGCATGTGTGCTCTGGTTTGAATCTCTGCTCTTCCACTCACGAGATATGTAACCATGGGCAATTTCCTTCTCTGTACCTCAGTTTCCCTATCTATAAAATGGGCATGATAACAGCACCTTGCCCTTGGGATGATTGTGAGGGATAAGTGAGTTTAATACATATGTAAAGTGCTTAGAACAGTACCTGACATATGATGAATGCTCAGTGTTTATTAGTATAGTTGGGATGGGGCCTCAGGAGATAATAAGAAAACTCTCTTCCTTTATTCTTTAAAGGGAAGATTGGTAGACCTAAATTCTGCTGCTCTGGCCATTGCAGCCTCTCTGATTAGATGTGGAGGTTGACCCTCTGGGAAACCTCTCAGCCTACCTCTGGCTCCCACAATGAAGCTGTATACAGCCTGATGATGGCGGGCTGGGAGGGTCTAGAGCTAGGAAGAAATTGTGAAAAAGAGAGCTCTCAGCTACAAGCTGACATTTGAAAAATGCAATGGGTCTAGGGCTGGAAAATGGGAATTAATCTTGATCAAAATTAAGGCACACTACAATCAAACTCACAGCATATGCATGAAACAGCCAGCCCATTTGCAGAGGCCTATGAAGAGCTGGGCAGCTTTCAGTGAGGCTTCACTCTCTTTGCATTTACCTGGGTCATGCTCTAGCCTGTCTTGAGAACCCCAAGTTCCCAGGTTGACTACAGCTCTCCAAATGCCCTTGGCCAACCCTCACCTCAGAAACTTGCTCCTAAGTGTCCAGCAGAGACAACGTTCCTTGTCCATGCCTGACTTGGAAAGCGCTTGGGCCTTGGCTATAGAGGATCTTCTAGAAAGAACACAGGTGTGCTCAAGGCACCTCTTGTGTAGCATTGATCAGAAAAACTACGATGTACTCAGCTGCAGCACATGATGATAATATGGGGCCAATCCAGATTCCCAAGGTCAAGTCCTGTCATCATCATGGGTACTGCCCCTCCCCACCTTCTAGCTTTCCTTTATAAGACCCTTCTCACCAGGATGGAGGCCTGCTGTCCAGGGACACACTCTACATCCAATGAACTCTTAGAGCCTCAAAGCTGGACTTGAGACCACCTGGTGATCCCCAGTGCCTTCTCTCCCAGTGCTGTCTCTCTAAGGCCCCATCTCATCTCCAGTCATGGCTGGACACATGGGTAGCCAAGTGCTGAACAGACAGAGGCAGGGCCACCTGTCATTGGCTTCCAAGTCTGCGGCGGCTCCAGCCAAGTAGCTGTCAGGAGCCTCCCGCAGGATGCCTTCCAGCTGTGGTGACTCGTTCCAATCTGTCTGCCTCCTGCTCTTTTGCTGTAACAGCTCTTTTATAAACAGCTCCATCAGTTAGCTGGGCTTCTTTCTGGATGGCTCATTTCACAGTGACTCCTGTTGCAGGTTCCCCCTTCTACTCACCATTCTGTCTAGTGGGGGAGTCAAAATGCCAGGAGGGAGGGTGGGATAGAGAATGAGAGAGAGAGAGAGAGAGAGAGAGAGAGAGAGAGAATTGACAGAGGCAGCAAAGATAGACAGTGAAACCGAGAGATAGACATGAAGAGAGAAATGGAGAGAAGCAGAAAGATAAAAAGACTAAGAGAAAAGCTAGAGAAATGGAAGAGGGATCAAAAAGAAGGGAGAAAAAAACTAGAAAGTACAGAAGAAAAAACTGGGAAAATGAAGAGAGTAAAGAGAGAAGAGGGAGGGGAGAAAAGACAGAAGGTAGAAGAAAGAAAAAGAGGAAAGAGTTATACTAATGCAGCCTCACGCATCCTGTGTGCTTTCAGAGGGCCTATCAATGCTCTGAGCGTTGGTTCATTTATCCTCCCAGTGACCACATGAAACAGGAGTTGTGACTTGACTTATGAGGAAACTGAGGCAGAACTTGAAAGTGGCTGAGGCCAAATGTGAATTCAGGCTGTCTGGCTCTAGATCCCATGCTCCCCACTGCTAAACTCAGTACCCTCTTGCAGATAGGATGAGAATGTGGCAAGGAGAGAGAAAGAAGAGAAACCCAGTCCTGGACGTGGTTCCATAGTGTAGCGGTTAGCACGTCTGCTTTATGTGCGAAAGGTCCTGGGTTCGCGTCCCAGTGGAGCCACAGTCCATGGTCTATAGCTATGCCACCCTGAACAAGCCCCACGTCTGACCTTGGAAGCTAAGCAGGGTCAGGCCTGGTTAGTACTTGGATGGGAGACCACCTAGGCAACCCAGGTTCTGTAGGCATAAATAATAATAAAAAAAGAAAAAGAAACACCATCCTGCAGACAATAGGTTCAAAGGTTACCCTGGAAAGGGCCTTTCTTTAGGGTCTGTCTCATTCTACTAGAGTGACCCCAGAGTGACCACCTTCCTGACCTGTAGGTGCTGTCTGTAGGTGCTGTAGGTGCTGTAGGTGCTGTAGGTGCTGTAGGTGCTGTAGGTGGCTGTAGGTGGCTGTAGGTGGCTGTAGGTGGCTGTAGGTGGCTGTAGGTGGCTGTAGGTGACTCAGGAGATTTTCAAGCCTGAAAAGACTTTTAGATTTAAAACAAAACAAAACAAAACAAAACAATTCTTTCAAAGGTGGAGACTGTAGAAGAGGTGAGAGTTAACTTGTGTGTGTGTGTTGGGGGAGGGAATCTTAAGACTGGCCCTGAGGCTCTGACTTGGCTTTATGCAGATGATCCTTATCTTAGAATGTTCCCAGTTTTACCAGTGACAGCTGGAGGGGATGGGGTGGGTAGACAATGTTGAAGGAGGCTCACAGCACCTCTGACCAGGCCTAATCCTATCCTGGGAAGACAGTGGCCATGCTGCCTCATGCCATGCTCTCCTGGTCAAAAGATGAGGCCTGCCAGGTCCTTCCAAGTCTCTCAACTTGGGCACCAGGCCCTCCAACAAAAAGCACAGGATGGGTTTTGGTCTCATAGCAAAGGCAGCCTGATGTAATGGGAGAGCTACTGGCCTGCAAGTTGGGAGGGCTGGACTGTAGCTTTTAATCTGCCACAAATTATCAGTGTCAACTGTGGGTAGGTTACTGTACCCCTCTAGGCCTCAGCTTCTCCATCTGTTAAATTACTGTTGGATATTTTTTTTGACACTTTGCCACTTTGTTCTATGCCCTTTCTAGATTGAATGCTCCAGTATTTCTGACTACTCAGAGAAGATCATTAAGGCCAACCACTTGGACAACAGTAAGACATACCTCCACGTGTTTTCCCATGGATAGAGGGGGTGAGGGGGCTTGTACTTTCTTGTTTGGGTCTCATAGACTGACATAAGAGGGAGAAGAACAGAGCACTTGGCTTTGAGGATGTGGAGCCCAGCTGAGGCCCTTTTAGCAGGACTGTGGTCATGGAGTTCTGAGGTTCCCAACCCTTGACATGTCAACCAAGGGCACATTTGTCCCAGCCTGAATTCCTATGAGCCCAGCCTGTGGCTAAATCCTTAGGCATCATGCACTCTGCTTGACTTCAGCTATAGACAATCTATTGAGTTTTGCAAATTGGCAGCTATTTCTCCTTCTCCACAATCCTTAGCCCTATATCTCCCTATCACCCACCCGGTGGCATCCTAGGAGACCCAGGCTCTGCTTTTGGAGAAGTGTGGTCACCTACTGCCCACAGGCCCCACTGCTAATAAGGCTGTCTTAGCAACTGAGTTGCCCTTGAGAGTAGGATCTGCTTCAAGATGGAGTCTGACTATAAAAGCGTATTCCCTTCCCTTCCTCTTCTTACTTCTTTCCTATGCATTGCAATATTCCCCAGACCCTTCCCTCTGGAACTCACCTTGAACAGACTGATGCCCACAAAAGACCTCTTTGTATCTTTTATGAGTTATTAGGATGAGATTTAATCCCCAGGTGCTGTGTTGAGTGGGGCCAGATTATATAGGGTTTGTAACCTAGAAAATAAGTTTCTAAGGATGATGGAGGTCTTTTGGAGAATTTAAGCAAGAAAAAAGCATGAAAAATTGATTGTAATGGGTTGTAGGCATCAAGAGTATAGGCAGACACACATTAAGAAGTAATTTCAGTGCTCCTGGGAGAGCTGCTGTGGCTTGGATCAGGGTGGTGGCAGCGGAGGTGGAAAGAGGTGACCACTTGAGCTATGTTTGGAAATAGAGGCAAAAAGATCTGCTAATGGGCCATGTATGGAAACATGTGCACATGTTGAGTAAGACTTGGCTATATTAGTCTAGAATTCCAAGGAGTCAGAGCATGGGATATACGCTTGGGAATCTTCAGCATACAGATGTTATTTAAAGTCATTGGATGAGGTCTCTTGGGGATAAAGTATAGTGAGAAGAAAGAAATGGGTCAACAATAGGGCACTAGGGTATTTCAACCTTTGGAAGTCAAGCAAAAGAGAAGGGGCCAGCAGAGGGACAGAAAAGTTACATTCAATGAGGTTGGTAGACATTCAGGAGAGATGAGTACTAGGAAGCCAAAGGAAAGAGGAAGTGGTCAACTCTAGGGAATGCTAAGAGATCAAGTAAGATAGGAACAGAGGAGTGGCCATCGAATTTGGCCACATAGAAGTTATTGGTGCTCTTAACAAGAATAGATTGAATGTAGAGGTGGGGACCGAATTCTAGTTAGAGCGGGTTAGGGAGAGACTGTGAAGTGAGCACTATAAATAAGTCTTCTTGTTATAATGTTGTAATGGGGGACATAAAAATGGAACAGTAGCTATGGGGGAAGTGGGGTCAAGGAACTGTGTTTTTTGTTTTTTGTTTTTTGTTTTTAAGAATAGGAGATGTGAAAAACGTGTGTATGATTCAGTGGTCCAGTAGAGAACAAGAGCAAAATTACAGATACAGGGAAAAGTAAATTCAGTAGCAAGAACTGTGAGAAAGTAAGAGGGCCTGGGGTGCAAAGCACAGGTGGAAGGTTGGATTTTACTTAATGTAGGGATAGTTTAACCACAGTAACAGAGGCAAAGTGGGGAATGTGGGTCCAGATGGAGGTGGATTGGTGATGAGAAGCCCCTGCTTCTGTTTTTTTTTCAATGAAGAATGAGACAGTCATTAATGGAAAAGACCAAGAGGGGAGGGATGTATTTTGGATGGAGATGAGAAGGAAGGGAATGACCTTTTATTGGGGGGAAGGAGGGAAGCAAACACTCTGGGCTAATGGAGATGGCTGGGGGGTGATCAGCACCTGTTAGTGGTGTGTGGACATAGAAGAACACTGAAGTCAGTTCTCCCTGTGTCTAATTTTTCTCTTACTATGCTCGGCAGCTTGGGTGTGAGTAGAGGGGAAGGCTGACTGGGTTGGGGCTTTGTGAGAGGACACAACAGATGGAGGGAGGAGCCAGAGCTGTGACAATAAGGTACCATGGAATCTGAGCTGGGTGTGGAAGGAAGTGAACAATGGAGGGGGTGGAGATGAATGAGTGAAAGTGAAGAAGGCTAGGGGTGATGGGTAAGCAACAACCTTGGGGGCCATGGCCAATGCCGAGATCCAGAGGCTCTTTCAGCCGGAGTTGGGGAATGCTGCTCAGATACTCCCGACCTCTGGCTTGGCATTCAGCCTCTCTTAGTTCACTCTGGGGGCCAGATCTCTTCTATACTTGTCCAGGGCAAGGGACAGAGAAATGACCTCTCTATTCAACTACTAAATATGGAAAAAGAAAATGGTCAGTTCTTCCTCTATGAGAGACAGTCTGACATCCATTCATTTTCTCTCACCTCCCTTTTATCAGCTCTCTGAAATGGGACAAGTGGTTCTTCCATTTAACAGATGTGGAAACTGAGGATAGGAGATGTAGGGCAGTGTTTATGTTGATGTGGAAGCTCAATGAGTGCCTGCCAATTCTGAAAATGAAAATTTAAACCTTTAGAGGGGAGGGTGGGTACAAATAGATGGAAAATCAGATTTCCTCTCAGGGCCTTGGGCCCTACAAAGCTCTCAAAGGACATTTTGACCACCTCCTGCTTCTGCACAGATTTCCCTTGCACAGTAATTCCTGCCCTCAGAGGGCATCCAGCCCCTTACTCTTCCTCTGCCTCTAAGGTTGCTGACTCTTGAAGCCTGGAACTGCAGCCTCCTGGGCTCATCTCCCCTCTCTCGCTTGCAGAGGGCTACTGCCCTGCGCCATTGGCAGCAGAGTCTGGGGGTGGGTCCAGAATGGGAGGAGACTAACAGCAGCTGAGAGGTCTCTGACTTTCAGGAGGAGGGCAATATGGTTCTGAACACTTGCCAGGAAAAATTTTGCAATTCCTAATTACCGCTTCTGGTTCACATCTCATGGCTCCTCCCTTCCCCTGCTTCAGACTCTTGTAACTTTTAAAATTCCTCTTCCCTCCCTTTGCTTTTCTTTCTTTTAACCTTTGAAACATTCCATTTTACAAAAAAAGTGCTAATATAGCTGAGTTTTTTTTTGAGCCATTTGAGAGTAAGTTGTTGACATGATGCTCATCATCCCTGAATACATTAACGTACATTTCCAACAAGCAAGGGCACTGTCCTATACAGCCGCATCGCAGCCATTGAAATCAACAGGCTAACAGGAATACATTGTCATTATCTAGTGCTCAGATCCTAGTCATGTTTTGCCAGTTGCAATCACATCCTTCATAGCAGAAGGATTCAGTTCTAGATCATACATTGCATTTAGTCGTCATGTCTCTAGTTTCCTCAGCTTTTGTGGCCTCTGACACCTGAAGATCACAGGCCAGTGTTCCTTGGATGTCCCCCAGTTCAGGTTGTGTGACTCTTCCTCACAACTGAGTTCAGGTGACTTACCCTGCAGATACACCACAGATACACACTGTGTTCTCATGGCTTAGTAGTAGGTGGCATGCAGTTTTGATTTGTCCCATTACTGACAGCATTTACTTTGATCACGTGGTTCAGGCAACGTCTGCTAGGCTCCTCCACAGTAAAGTTGCTCTTTCCCCATTTATAATTAGTAAGATTCTCTGGGACAGGTACTTCGAAATGATGTAAATATTTCATTCTTCCTCATTAATTTCCCATTTTATTCATTAGGTATATCTGTTATTATCTATACTTACTTTGACACTCAAATTGTCCCTGATTTGGTCACTGGAAGCACCTTCAGACCTTTTGATATCTCCTTCACTTTTTGTGAGCTTTCTTATTTTTTGGCACAAATGTTTCAGGTTTATCTTGTACTTTCCAGGCTTCTCTTTTAGCATCAGCCATTTCTCTAGCGAAACTTAATTCCACTTATGGACAATAATGGCATTTTGAGATGAAGATCAGGGCTAGGCATGCTCATTTATTTTAGGATGCTAATGGTCCTAGGCTCTCAGTGGAAAGAGCTAGAGAATGTGGGTGTGTACGCGTGTGTGTACATACACACTTACATAACATGTATTTCTACATCTGTCTATACATATTTGTCAAGTATCAGTTCACGTGACGCCTCCACTTCTAATCCAACACCACGGTGTTTATTCTAGCTTTATCTCCCTCTCCATGTTTATGACTCCTTCCTCTGATGGTGAAAAATCTGGCTCCTGTTATTCTAAATATGTTTACTTATTGGATCAATCCCTTTGTGTGTCAACAATTTCCCATTATCAGCATCTCCTGCCTCGTACAGACACTTCTATCACCCAGTGCTGGGCTCTGATGCCCTATGCCAGGCAGTGTCCTGCAAGGGTACCTTGCTCAGGCTCCAGTTGGCAGAGCACTCCCTGCGTCTGCAGACTTCACTTTCCCACACCACGGATGCTCTGCTCACCTGCTCCAGCTCTGACATACTGTGCTGGGCTGTCCTTACCTATTCAAGCTTCAATGGGACTGTTGTGGTATCCATACCCCACCCCTCCTTGGGCACACCCCACCTGATGGCTTTCAGATGGAATTGTTCCATGCTCTGTTCAGATTTGATTACTGAGGCAAAGGCCCAAGAAGGACAAACCATTGCCCGAAGTGAATAGCCACCCCTAAGCCTCATACTGGTTCTTGTTCCTCACACACATTGTATAAAGGAGGAGAGAACTCCAGCCCAAGGGGCCTTTATAAGGCAGAGTTGTCTTAATCTCTTCCTCCCCAGGGGCGGCAACAGTGATGTGGAGCCAGCGAGGCCACCCAGGGCCCGGTCGCCACACAGCTCATCCAGCCTTGGCATGTGTACTAGAAAGAGGACAGCTTGACTGCACAAATGCTTCCATGGAAATGCTTTTGAAATGCTGCATCAGCCAGCATTTGTGTGGGTCTCAGGAGTGTAGGTGTAGAGACATAAATAACAACACAGGACATAAAATACCTGCCACCCAGAATCAATCAATCAATCTCTCTCCCTCTCCACCTCCACACAGCTCCTCAGGATGGATTATTCACATGTAGACACACTGCTCCACGAAGCCCCCCGCAGTGGCTGTACAGTTCTCACATGGCTGTTTCCACAGGCATGGCCCCCACACGTGCTCACAGCCTCCTCTTTGACTTAAGTACTGACAACTATTATTTCCTCTCTTTCTCTGCTGAGGAAACCAGTGGGCTGCTGAGATGCTTAAAAAGGTAGATTCATTTGTGAAAGTTGACATGGGAGCTCAGGGATCGACACAATCTTTATAGTTCTAGAAACAAACAAAGAAAAAAGTGTAATCTTTTTAATTCTCAGAAAACTAAAGGAAAAAAAGTATATCCCTCCTTTCTCTTCTACTGGTGCATATCCTGAAGCATTCATGTCATGGATGGAAGAGGCCTGAGCATAGCATGACAACAGAGTGGCAATGGACAGAGGGTCCTCTGCAATGTGGTGGAAAGGAGGTCTCTGGTGAATCACTTCACCTTTCTTAGCTCTGCTTGCTTTCCGTCGATGTTTGGCTTGCAGGGTTGCTGGGAGATTAGAGATAATATATGTAAGGTGCCTACTCCAAGGCCTCATGTGTAGTAGGAGCTTAGCAAGCAAGAACTACAGGTCCTTTCAGGCTTAATGTTCTACACTTTGCTCCTTGCTGGCCACACATTCCAAGCCTTTTCTAAATGGTGCTTGAATTCTCTGCTCCTGCAGCATTCCTCTGCATTCTGCAGTCTTTCCATTCTGGGATGAGTCCTCTGTCAGGGACCTTACCACCAGCCATCTGAGAGCTGTGATTGTTAGAAGGCACTGCCTTCCACTGAGGTGGATTCTGCCTTCCTGAGACCTTCCCAACGTTTTCTATCTTTTCTTTGGATCCAGACAGAGTGAGGAGATTTCTTCACATGGTTGCTCTCTTTCCACATCTCCAGGCTACACACCCCCAGGTTCTTTACCCTTTGTGTTTATTTGAGTCACCTTTTCTTCTGGCCATGTCTCAGAGTATCTCTCACCCTTAGAGAGTGACGCTGAGAAATAAACACAGCCAGGTGACTAGAGGGGTCCAGATGCTGTACTTGTAACAATGCACCTCCAGTTTCCATTAGCAGTTGTGGTAAAAGCCATGCCACACTGATACCAAGCTAGAATCAACTATAATTTTACTGCCAACTTGTATCTGCTCAGTAGATGTTTTGAATACAAACTGAGTCTCACTTTTTATTTATATTAAACTTCACGTTGTTAGATTTGGCCCTTCCTTACAAACAGAGCATTGCTCTCCCTGGGTCACTGTTCTCTGCTTGGTGTTATCTGCATATTTGATAGGTGCCCTGGGGTGAGTGTGGAAGCTCCTTCAGGCTTGTCCACGTTAAACTCTTAATCAGCTCCTTGGAATACATTCAGGTGGCCAGTTGTGAATCTACACAATAATTTGTCATCTTCTCCATGAAGATGCCATGGAGGTAAGACCTCGTCAAATTCACTTTCTGTGTCTCAATTTCCTCATCTGTAAAATGGGAATCATGGTGGTACATACCTCACAAGTTCATCGTGAGGATTACGAAGTAACTGTTTGTAAAACCATGGTGTACTGGAGCAGGCCCTACAGGCTCCTGAGACCTGATTGTTTATTTTTCAGTAGATTTATGGAATGGATGAAGTCACTTTGGTGGCTTGAAATTGGCCACAGTGGGAGTATTTATACCACAAAAACCAGGAAATGCAAAAATCAGGGCTTCTTCCCTGGACAGCCAGTTGTTAAGTATCTATCAGTGTTTGGTGGGCGGTAAGCAGCCAATAGATATTAACTATTGCTATTATTATTTCATTTATAACTTGATTAATAACCCTGTCAAACAAAGAAATGAGATGAATCAGCTATAATTGTTTTTAATGACCTGTACTGGTGGTTCCTGGAAGTTGTTACTTCCTTTTCTGAGTACTTGTGAAGTAGCCCGTTAACCAGCTTGGGACAAGGTTTTCCATACTCATTCATTCAAGCATTATTGTGCCATACTCTAGGCCCTGTGCCAGGCATGGGGGAGTCAGTGGCGAATGGGATAGTTAAGATATTTGCTCTCACGAAGCTTACAGTCTCACAGAGAAGGCAGACATCAAGGCAAGTGAACAAACAGCATCACAATAGAATTAAAATCGTGAAAGTACTTAAAAAGAAGCACGATAGAAGAGTTGAGAAAAATGAGGCATCCACTTTCAATGGGTGGTGGTAGAGGCCTGCTGGAGTTGCTCACCCTGCCTTGCGAGAGCTGATTCTGTGTCTCTCTTCCCAACCCTCTCTAGAGTGACATCATGGCAGGAACTGAAATCAGCCATCTTGGAAGTATTTACACCACTGACATTAGTAAACGCTACAAATCAGGGCTTTTCCCCTCTCCTGGAGCCTGTTGTTAAACATTGAACAGCACAGCACTTGGAAGAGAACTCTTTTCTGAGAAGAGGGGCACTGAAGCAGAAACCCAAGAGACAGGGAGAGGCCAGCGTGCCAAGAATGGAGGGTAGAGTGTTTACACAGAACTGCCAGTACAGATTCCCTGAGGTAGGAGATACTTCCTGCCTGTCCCATATAAGTGAAACCTGGCATGGTTTTTGGAATCCCTGGGCCTTCTACATTCCCACTGATTTCAACCACTTTGTCCAGTACCACTTGGTTCTTAATCTCCACCCCCTTAGCCAAGCCCACAAAATCATCTGCCTGTGGCCAATGTATTGGGGAACTCCAGGCTGCACAGTGCTAGGGTTTCAAGTGGTCAGTGATAACTTGGAGTGGGGGACAAGTCTTGGTATGCTTTTGATTACCCAAGTGTTTGTCCAACCAATGCCCAGGGAAGGAGATATGCCAAGCAGGATTGCTGGCCAGGGAAGGTCTCTGGCCAAAGCTGAGAGCTCCAGCTCAGCAGACAGGACCCTCAGCCCTCAAGAGAGCCAGAGCGGGCTAGGACATGAAGCTAGGCAGATTTTGCACTGGGAACTAGGCAGAAGCTCAAGCCTCATGTTCTTGGGTGAATAGAGGATTTGGGAAGAGAGAGGGGAACCATATTTAAATTTCTACTATATTGAGTATACATAGTGCCCAGGGCTCATTTATGCCACTCAAGCTACAGGGTCTGTCTTCTGCAGGATACAGTCCAAGTACCACCAGATATGGAGCATAAAGACATTGATGTTCTCTTTCTTCCATCACTACTGACTCAAGAACAGGGCTAGGTCTGATCTTGTAACAGAGGTTTATCCATGTACCTGTACCCTGGAGAAGACAAAGATGGGAAACCCAGGCAGGGCTGACAATAGGGAGGTTGATGGGTTTTACCTCTGTGATGACTCTGCCTCTCCTCACCCTACCAAGCAACCTGACCAACTTTCAGGGGAAGGATGGGCTGTCCTCGGGCTTTTATGATTTCTTTTCTCCCGCCATCCCAAGCACTTGCTTGGTGTCCACAGCAATCTCATGAGGTAGGTGAGGTGGATATTGCGACCATCTGCAGATGAAGGAAAGGAATCTCAGGGAGATTGGTGACTTGTACACAACAGGCCTAGGTTTTGGCTCCACTTTTGCCTCTCTAAACTCCAGTTCTTTCATCAGGCACATGGAACAATGAAACCAACCACACAGGTTCCTGTGAGAATTACTGAGATAACATGTGCAATCACTCTGCAAGCTGCTATTCACATGCTAGTAATTTTTTACCATCACGATTGGAACTAGTTCAAAGATCTTTTGTCTCTGAATCCAAAATCCTCTTTTCAAAAATGCTTATTCATCCATTCATTTATTCATTCAGTAATGATCTTTGAATATTTGTGAGGAGCCAGGTGCTCTGCTAGAGCCTGGAAATAGGAAGCTAAAATAGACAACTAAGAGGAAGAGACTGCAGGCTCAAGGGGAGTCAGACCCCAGAAGATGTGTGGCAGGCGGTGTGGTTATTGCCAAAATAGGTGTGTGAGCAGGGAGGAAAGGGTGGCACGTGACTGTGCCAAGGGGGTGGTGGCATCAGAGAAGTTCCGCTACCTTATACTGTGCTCCCTGTCCTCGCACTTATGACCCTCATGCCCACTCTTCCATGGGACATGATCTCCTCTGGGAAAGGGTGAGGAGTCAATAATGAGGAGACCACTCATATCCTGCGGGGCCTGCTGACTCTGTTGAACACAGTGGAGACCTGAATAAGATCAGGCTGGCCTGATTGGTTTAAGAAAAAAAAACTGTCAAACAAATGACCATGAATCAGAATGACTAAATTTATGTGATAACCACTCAAACCAAAAAGAAAAAAAATCACACTTAAGCGACCCCCATCTCCAAAATCTGAACATCTAATTTGCAAACATGAGGCTACAGGGAGAAAATCTCCCAATTTGGAGTTTATCGCTTCCTGTTGTGCATTTAGTTATGATTAATCATTCTAAAATCCATGAGCAAGGGTCCTGTCATTGCTAGTTGCAAAAACCTTCCATCATCCTTATGGAATAAAAATATAGCTCTAGAGAGTGACCTCAATGCAACCTTGAGTTGACACAGTTTTTGAGATGTGGGGTCCAAATTGAGCATGGGGCTCTGCAGCCCATGGCTGCTTGGAACCTTGCTATCAGTGGCTAAGATCCCCTTGCCATGGAGCAGGGATGCCTGTGGCTATGTAGATCCACATACTCTCTCAAGCCAACCCAATGCTGAACATTGGCAAATAGCCCCTAGTTAAATGCCATAAACCCCACCACAAGTGGTAGCATTTCGCAGATTGGGAAATTGAATCTTGTAGTTGAAATAATTGTTGGTAGTGACAACAGAAAACAGGAAGAATACCCCCCGATGACTCAGGCAATTGTATTTGGGTCCATAGAAACATGTGGCCTCCTTTAAAAAAAATTAGACCTGAGGAGTTGGTGTGAACTACAGTCAAACTGGATATTGAAGGCACTGTTTCTTTATTGATCTCAGTTATTCTCACCAGTCATACTTGAAGAATACCTTGCACCTGCTCAATACATATTAAAAAATCAAAGCATATTGGCGCTGCAAAGGATCTTATGGATTTTCAGCTTAGAGAAACTCCCTCCCCACCATTTTTTCCAATGAGGAAATTGGAAAAAAGAGAAACTATTTAATGAAAAGAGAAACTATTTAATCAAGGCTAGTTGTCAGATGGTACAAGAGCATAAATTGTCTGCCTCCAGGACCCCAGCATAAGGTTATGCAGGTTGAGCACTACATAAAAGCAATGTGTAAGTGGATGAACGGGGTCTGAAATTTAGTTCACAATTGGGCTGGAAGGAAGTGTATCTTTTTTCCTTCACAAAGGGAACATCTCCTCACCAAGCCAAGTGGGAGCCACGGCTGCTCTGATAAAAGTTTGTACGCAGAAGGGTAATGTTAAGTGAACAGACCATTGAGCATTTTATAGCGTTAATTGATTCCTTCTGCCTTACTGTAAACAGAAAGAGTGCAATTTTTGCTGTTCTGTGATCTACTGTATCTCTATATGTCAGTATCTCTCTCTCTCACCTAGCTCCTTATCATCTTTTGGACCCACATTGATCAGGGGATAGCAGCAAATAGATACGAGGGCTGGTGCAGAGAATAGGGAGAGCCTTCACTCACTCTGGGGAGGCATTCATTCTGAAACTCAGATTCGGAGCAAATGCTTTTTTGTTTTTGTTTTTGTTTTTTACTCCTGGGTACAGGCCATTTTTCAGTTTTCCCAGCAAAGCTTAGATGTTGTTTGATTTTTCAGAAGATGGTACAGAAAGAGTGTTTCAGAGCATGAATATGTGTAACCTTTCAGAGATGCTGTTTAGATGGAACCAGCCAACCAATACTTCACCCTGTCAATTTCACAGCGGCATCTAAGAGAGCTTTTGCTTTGATCTTTACAACAACAAATACAAAAAGAGACTCCAAAATTAGGTGTACATGTATGTCAAATGATCGAAAACACAACTAAGAAGTTTCTCCTGCCATAGAAGGACCAGAAGGTCTTGAAAGTGACTCATGAGCAGAGGCCACGTAGAGCTGGAGCTTTATCCTCATCCTATCCCCTTTACCTTTCTGTGGGCTGGCCAACAGCGGGGGAAATACCAGGTGCTGTTTACCTTCTGCTGAGCTCCAGCTACGAGCCAAACAGCTTACATACATTATTTTATTTCATTAGCACAACCACATACTAAGTAGGTGTCACTTTCCTGGGTTGTTCTTTGGAGAATTGGAGTTTGGTTTGATCAAGTAACTTGTAGAAAGCCATACAGCTAAATAATGAGAAGATCCAGCACTTAAACCCAGGCTTCTCTGACTGTAAAGCCCATGCTCTTGTCAAAACATCAAGTCGCCTCATAAACCCACTGGGGGATGAGCCCTGGCTGTGAACAGATGTAAGAATAGTAGAGGAGTCAACTCCCTCCGCTTCTTTGAGTTTGAATCATCATGGGTGCCTAAAATGGGGGGTGGGGGCCATGAGAAGAGTGTTAGAGTCATGGCACATGAAACCTGGGCTCTATTTTCACGGCCCCCATGTGAATGCTCTAAGCTTTGGTTTCCTTAGTTGTAAATAAGAATAACAATAAAGTGTACACTTCATAGAGTTTTTGGGAAGATTACATGATATGGTGCATGTCATGGGCTTAGCACAGTCCAGAACATAGTAACTGCTCAATATATTTAGGGAGAAAACATGAAGGTAGCTTTCAGTTCTCTTAGTATAAACATGGTGAAGAGCATGGTGAAGAGTAAGGTTTGTCTCATCCTAAAAGTAGAATCAGAACAGGACTAAAACTTGTAGGTCTGGCCTTGATGTGGGATGCTCACAGTTCCCAGTTAGGATCCCTGCAAAGTATGGTTTTGGGGTTCTTATTTTCCAGTCATTACCATATTTAAGGGTAAAGTGGAAGAGGTGGAACTGCCTGTGGAGAAGGTAGACATCATTATCAGCGAGTGGATGGGCTACTGTCTCTTCTATGAGTCAATGCTCAACACAGTCATCTTTGCCAGGGACAAGTGGCTGGTAAGTGTCCTGCATGCTGTCCCTTCATTGGTCTGCTGGCTGTCTTGCTGCTCTACTCCTGGCCTATAACCTAGGAAGAATATGAAGACTTAGGATATAAGGTCACCTCTTCTAGGTCCCCTTGTTAAACCAAACTCACTTTAAGGGACAGAATGATAATCCCTGGGTCCAATGTGTGTCATGCATTCTTCTGTAGGTCTGACCTTGCGTTTTTTCACTGTGGTTGATACCCGTATTATGTTGCCAAGATAAAAGTCTATTCTGATCAATAAGTACTTAGGATTGCATGGCTGCCAGAGAGCAGAGTGTGCTTCTGATGTTGGCTTCTCCAGGCTAAGAGGTCATACCATCTTCCACTCTTCCTCATTGGACTTACCTTCCCCCAACCTCATTTGCTCTGTTGATTCCACATGGGTCCCTCAATTTCTCCTTGCTCCAAAATAAAAACTAAGCATTGCCATCCAAGCCCTAACCCTGGCCAAAGTGACAGTCTTCTGAATGAGAAATGCTGGCAAGGGGATGCTTGTCTGGTGACTCTATGTGCAGTTCAAAATGTGATGTCTTTGTCAGGTGAATAGATTACAAGACCAAATTTCCCCACAATTCATCAACAGAAACCCGGAGGGCTTATGTTTCCAGACCGGGCAGCTTTGTACGTGGTAGCAATTGAAGACAGACAGTACAAGGACTTCAAAATCCATTGTAAGTCACCTTTTTGTTCTGTTTTTTTTTTGTTTGTTTGTTTTTGTTTTTTGTTTTTTGTTTTTTTCTTAATTTGTTTGTTTGGTTGGTTGGTTGGGGTGGGGTTTTTTTGCATATTTGGGGTTGGAGGCACTTTAGTGGTCCTGAGACGACCAGTCTTACAAATATACTGCTACGTCTGTAGAGTTCACCTTTGACCTTTTTTGAATTCTCTCCATAAATGTTTTCCTCTAGTCCCAAGGATGGGGGATCTACAGAGAGAGAATAAGCAACATGGCTGGTATAAGATAAATGTCCTGGGGTGAGAGAATGAATGCAGTGAGAATGGAAAATGAGTCGAAGCAGGAGAAGCTGAGCTTTTGCAAAAGAACAGCATGCCAGGTGGTTGGAAATCAGCAGGTTCGGTTATCCTGAAAGCCCACTACAGGAGGCAGAAATGGCAGGTGTCTAGTCAAGCCAGTCATTCTGATTCTTGCCTTCATACCACTTGAACTTATCAAAATAATATCTGTTCTCTGCACATTAAGTATAATATGTATTCTTCTCTGAGGTTCTTTTGGGGAAGTGATGGTATTGGGGTTGGGGAGAGATGGAGACTTTGCACGCACACACACACACGTGTGTGTGTGTGTGTGTGTGTGTGTGTGTGTGTCTGTGTGTGTCTGTGTGTCTGTGTGTACTCATATCCAAATCTATATTTACAATGCTTTATCAGCTCAAAATTTGTTGTCTTACAAAAAAAAAAGCCAAATATAAAACCATACCTCTTCATCATTTTATCTGATCCAAAAAGGGCTGTTTTGTTCTACTTAATTAAGGGTGACATTTCTCAATGACACAAGTCTGGTCCTCAATGAGATTATACCAGAACTTTCTAGCCTTTCGTAAAGTTAAAAATGGTCACATCTCTGCAACCAGAACTAAACATGATAAAGGAGCAAAGAACCTCTCAGATATGCAATGTGCACATAATCCAGTCCAAAGCACGAGGCAGAAAATCCAAAAGTCCAATGGACTCAGCAAATCTGGGGGTCCTGCCCCTCCAGTGGTCAAGCTCTATTTGGCAAGATGACTGTGAAGGGGTCACAGACTGAGCAGATGGATAAATATCTCCTGCCCTGAGAGGCCGAGATTCAAATTTTGGCAAATTGATTCACACAATTGCCACCTAATAGTTGTTGGTGCTGCTGATGAGATCTTGGCTGAACTGTGCTATGGAATGTGTACTTTTGTGTGTGTTCACACTCTTCTGGAAATAGAACATCAAAGCTGAAGTTCAGAGCCAAGTTCAGTAGAAGACAGAAATGGGACAGTTGTTTGAAATTCTGTGCCCTTTGCCTCCACCCAATCTGGTGTCATTTCTAACATTTGTTAAGGATTGAGAAGTACAGTGGCCTAAGTTAGATAGTTATGTTTTGAAGTCTGCCAATCCTGGGTTCAAATCTAGCCTGGGTCACTGTGAGCAAATTACTTAACATCTTTGAGCCTCTGTTAGAGATAATATCGCCAATCCTGTAGACCTGTCATGAGGATTAAGTGAGATGATATATATCAAAGTAAATAACAGTTCTTGGTGCTATATGGCACCAGACTGCTCTATTCTCTGAATGTGTCACTAAGCCCCTTTCTGCTCGTGACTCTGGCAAGCGAGGCTGACTGCCAAGCTTGTTGGCCTCCAGTGGCTCAGAATCTAGGACAGATGCACTCTCACTGTAGTTTGCAGAAACAACTCAACAGTGAACATTGATCAAATGTATGTATAAATAGGACACATTTTGCCTGGAGCTGCATTATAATGCTGCTTTTGGAGTTCTTGGTGTGTAACTGTACCAAATAGTGTTTTTCTTTTTTTCTGTTGTTCGTTTTTTTAATTTTATATATATATATATATTTGAATAGTGTTTTGAGGAGAACCTTCAGGCGCATTCTTCATTCTCACATGCACTTAAATATTTATTGAGCTCCGACCCTGGGCACAGCTCTTTAAGAAACTTCCTCATGGTTTAAAAGCAAACATACCTTACCCTCCTCCCTTCCCTGTATTGTGTTCAGAAACCTCTATGCACCTTGTAATGAGCCAACTGGGGCCAGAGGAGAAGCCAGTGGGCCCTGAGAGGCGTTAGGGGTAGTACTGCTACTTAGATGCTAGCCCAGGACAGATGTGATTCAGTCCTGCACTGCTCATTACAAATTTCATAGCTCTAGTGAAAGGAAAAAAAATGAAAGTCAGCTCCATTTTTCTTGTGGAATGATTGCTCTGGAATATCTGTCCACAAAACAAAACAAAACAAAACAAAACAAAACAAAACAAAACAAAACAAAACCAGAAACAAAAATTAAACACACATTTAAAATTTATTTAAAATACTGTTTAGTTTTCTATTTGAATGTTTTTTAAGTGACCTGTTTTTGTTTTCAGTAAAGGAAGCAAGCCCATTTAGAAATCTGTTTCAGATAAATGAAGATTTTGGTTACTATGAGTTCTAAATCATAAGCAAAGCACAAAGGCTGCTGGTTGCTAAGGGAAAAATTGTAAGCAAGTTTGAGTTGACTCAAGAACCCACTGAAAAAGAAAAATCTTAAAGGAGACAGGAGAGTGAGACATGCCCAGTCTCTTTCAGAAAATAAACTGTTAGGGAAACAGCTTCCTTTCCTCTCCTCTCCCTAACTTTCTTTTCTTCTCCTCTCCCTTCCTTTCTTGACCACATACAACGTGGGAACACAAGAATGAGTGAAATATAGAAACTGCCCTCAGTTTGCTCACCAGCTGCTAGAGAACATAGAAAATGAGACAAATGACTGGCATGTACTAGGCTCACAGTACATATTTTGTTGAGTTAGTGAATGAGTATACGAATGAAGGAATAAAAGTAAACCAGCAGAAGACTGTGCAAGGGGTAGTGTTTACCCCTGAGAGAGGAGCAATACTTTTAAAAAATTTCTGCTACAAAAGAAATTTATAGAATCTCAAAATTGGAGTGAAACTTGATGAGTATTCTGCTTGATTTTTTACCCAATACATGAATCTCACCCAGTACATGAATTTACAAACTGCAGAGAGTCAGAAGGATGGACATAAGCTTCCTGGCTTAAGAGAAGATGAAAAGGAAGTCCACCTGTTGTCCCAGTGGTGCCTGCAACTAGAAGGTCAGAGGGCAGGACGTATTGGAGGGCTCAGTAACTGTCCATGGGTTTCTCCTCCACCTGTACCCCCAACATGCAGAGCTCTAGTCTATGGCTCTGGCCTATTTTATACAACGAGTTGACTTTTTTCCCTGGGAGCCTAAAATATATAAAACCGTTGTACAGACATTTCCTTCTGTCTAGAGGACAAACTATAAGTGATACTTGGTGACACTTGTTCTGTTCTTCTCTGAGGCAGTCTCATTAGCAGAGAAACTCAAGTTGCTGGGGTCAGGAAGGGAAGGGAGGATGTAGCTACAGCTCTCGCCAATGAGCTGTATAATTTGTTCTCCAGTACTTCATATTTCTTTTTCTCCAGCTGCTTTTGAGATTTCCTCTTTATTTTGATATGTATCCGTTTGACTCTGGTGTGTCTAGGTGTGTTTTTCTTTGTGTCTACCCCACTTGGGGTTGTATGAGATTTTTGGATCTGTGGACTGATCATTTTATTAATTTGGGAAAATATTCAGTCCTTATCTCTATAATTTTTTCTGCCTACTTCTCTTTCTCTTATTTAGGGACGCCATTTACAGATATATTAGATGTTGTTTGATACTGTCACATTAATCTCGGATGCTCTTTTTTTTTTTTTTTGGCTCATTTTCCTCCTTATGTTTAAGTTTGGATAATTTTTATTGACCTGTTTTCAAGTTTATTTATTATTTCCTCTGATGAGTGTATTCATTCTGCTAAAAAGCTCATTGTCTCTGATATTGTGATTTTCATTTTTAGCATTTCCTTTGGCTCTATTTTATAGTTTCATTTCACCAATGAAATCTTGCATCTTTCATGCATGTTTTTCCATTAGATTTTAAAACGTGTTTCGTGTAGGTACTTTAAAATCTCTGTTAGATAATTCCAACATCTGAGCTATCTCTGAGTCTGATTCTATTGACTTTTTCTTTTTGGCAATGGGTTGTAATTTTTCTTTCTCATGTGCCTTGTAATTTTTTATTAATGCTGGAAATTTTCAAAATAATAGAGATAAGTGAGTAATATTTATGCCCAGAAAAGAACATCTTTTCCTCTGCCATGTTATTGAAACAGGGATTTGAGATCATCTAGTCTGTACTGATGGTAGGTCTGGGCTTTGTTGTTGCTTTAGTTACATTCATTGTACCATAGTATAGTTCTTTTAAAGAGTTTGTTTTAATCCATAAATAAAAATTCACAGATCCTTCTGATGCTATTTTTTAACCATCAGAAAATTTGTAACAATATTTTCTGTTGGCTAATGGCCTTTACTCCACATTCACTTATCAATAGACAAAACAGAATTGCAACAAAAATTAATCTGCTTAATTTGCAGATTCCTGTTCCACTTATTTTGAAGGAACTCATGTGAAGGGAATGGTCATCAGAAAGGAAAGGAAAATATCTGATGTTCTGGATGAGCTGTCTCCTGAATAACTTGATGGTTGGGTAGTTTAGCTGGAGAGAGCAGACATGAACTAACCCCTGAAAGTACAACTAAAGCATCTGACATTATGAAGCATTATAGACATTAAATGTTTGGGAATGAACTTCAATTTTAAAAACATTATCTGTGGGCCTGTATTGTGCTAGATGCTGTGCTATAGGTGCTGGGGATACAAGAGAGGTCCCATGGCTGAAAGTAGTTGGAAAAGGCTTCACAAAAACTATGAAATTTTAAGCTCATTGTCTGAAGACTGGAAGGAAGTTTAAATATCACCTAACACAGAGGTTCCCATGCTCTGTTTGAAATTGCTTATATAAATTTGTGAAATTTCAACTTCTTGGTTCCCTCGTCTGGAGATTCTGATTTAGTAGGTCTGGTTTAGGACCAGGTATCTGTATTTTTAAAGGAGTACCAGATGATTTTGGAGCACAGAATTACTGAACCAAACTCCTCACTTTACAAACAAGCCCAGAGAAGGAGATTGATCTGTCCATGGTCACATAGCTTAAACAGTGGCAAAGCCAAAGCTCAAACCACATGATAAAAACCACTATGTGTCAATTGCTTTCTATGTGCCAAGCACTGTCTTATAAACTTTACATATATTATCACATTTAATCCTCACAACAACCATACTGAGTAGCTGTAATTATCATCATCTCCATTTTGAAGAAGAAGAAAGCAACTCTTTGAGGTTAAATTCTTGTAAAGATTGTAGAGCCAGATTTGAATGCTAAAGCCCAGGCCTTTAACTATTACACACATAGACTCTCTCAAGCATTTGCCCAACACTTGCACTGAACCTTAACTTAAGGCATGGCTGAGAGAGAAAAAGAGCAGAAACATGGATGCAGGTCTCTTAAGAAAGAATTTTGAACGAAGGCAGTGCGTCTTAGTGTTTATGTTTCATCTGGGGAGAGGATGAATAGCTGTTTCCAGACTCTAGAAGGGGGTCTTCTCTGAAGCATGTCCTGTTGCCAGCCAAGCAGCTTCTTTCTTCAAATGTTGGTTTCAATTGGGAATTTGGCACCAGCCTTGGGCAATATAATGGGATATGACTGGCATCCTATCCTCAAGCCAGAATTTCATAAGCACTCACCCTCTGGAAGATGATTATTTTCTCTGCCTCTTCTCCCTGATGAAGGTCTTTGTGTGCCTTAGAAAAGAGTGTGCGTCAAAGGAACACAGCCTTCACTGACCGTTCTTTCTTGCTTCCTCACACACCCCCTCTTCTGAACATAAAGGGACATAGTTCCCATTTGTTTGATGAACATTTTTAAAAGAAAATTTAATCCTGTAAGATATCAGAGAAAAGAATCTCTACTTCAATGCATCACTAAGCCCATCTGAGTAAACAGACAAATGAGATTTAGCTGTCTAGTGACTAAAGCCTCTGCTCAAGCTACCCTCTGCACTGTGCAGAGGAAGTTATATTCCTGGTTGCTACCACATCAAGTCCATGCAGCTGAAGGGTTAGGGGACAAGCTGGATTTGAGCCTTAGTTCATCCATTTCCCTGATATGTGACACTGAGCCAGATACTACTTGTGAGCCAGATGTCAGCTTCTCCCAAACCCAGTTTTCTCATTTGTCACCTGGAAGTATCCTCACAGGGTTGCTAGGTGGCTGAAATGAAGAGTCTGGCCTGGGTTAGGTGCTCAATCAACGATAGCAATGATTGTCACCATTTAAGAGTGGTCTTGGGCCATCAGACTTGCATTCATTTACTCACCAATCCTGCAGCCTAAATCTTTCTCCCTCTCAAAGCATCTTATGAGCAGCCCCAAAGGCCCAACGAACACTGCTGGGATGATTTGTGCCCCACATGGGGGGGTAGTTCTTATGAAATGGCCCTTATGTGAGTGCATCATATCATATGAGAAAGGTAGAGTCTCATGGACAACCCCCTCATTTCTCAGTTGAGAAAAATGAGGTTCAGAGAGGGTAGGGAATTTGCACACAAGCCTGGCCAATAAGTGGAGGTGCTGGGGTTTAAACTGTAGGCTATTCCATTTTAAAAGCCAGTGTTTCTCTCCGCTGCATTAAAGGTTCAGTGGATGAGGATGAGAGAAGGGAGAGATATGGACCTTCTATGTGTGCAGCATGTCTTGAGCAAAGGAACTAACATAGAAATGTAAATGGTAGAGAAAAAATGTCTAGGTACTCTGTTAGGTAAAAGAAGGAGACAGGAGAGTACGTACAAAAAGTCAGGTAATTAAGGTTCCAGTCTTGGACCTGTGGCATTCTAGCTGTGTGACTTTAGAGAAGTTTCTTGGCCTCTCTGAGCTTTAGTTTTCCTAACCATAAAGAAGAACCTATACAAATGGTTCTTCTGTGAATGGACATTTCACACATCACAAATCTCTCCAACTAGATGAGCAATTCTTCTCTTTTGATGAAAGGGCACATGGGCCGCCTCTCACTCTTTTGGGCATGCTGTGCTCTAGTACTCAGGAGGGTTGGGGAGACTTCTGGGGGTCCTGCTGCTGGCCCTCATGTCTTGCTCTGTTCCCTCAGGGTGGGAGAATGTCTATGGCTTTGACATGACCTGCATCCGGGACGTTGCCATGAAGGAGCCTCTGGTGGACATCGTGGACCCAAAGCAAGTGGTGACCAATGCCTGTTTAATAAAGGTCTGCAGACTCATCCCGCTTGGGCCTGGGCATGCTGGGAACCCAGCTGTGCCACTCTGGAAAGTTGTGGGCCTGGAATAAAGGCATCGCCAGCTCCTGCGTGGCCTCAGCCTGGTGAGGCAAGGTCAACTTGGCCAGAGCCTCTGGATCCCAAAGTGACCAGTCAAATCTAGGTGCTCTTACTGAACAGAGCCATAGAGAGAGCGACTGGACTCCACAGTGGCACAGCTGAGAGAAGGGAGTCATTGCATGTCCCTTGGTAGTGTTGGGGCAGGGGCAGTGTGGGGAGTGGGGTGTGAGACCAGAGAACACTCTGGAGGCAGGAGGGTCTGCTCAGATTTGGGGAAGCTACTCCATTCAGGGTTAGATGAACCTTTTATGAAGGAAAACTGATACCTCAATCTGCTGTGTAATCGTCATTACTCTCCCATGTCTTAGCACACATGGGACCATCCAGACAGGGATACAAGCCCCCTTACTTGAGTGTTCTTGTTTGTACATGCTCTAATATCTTTTCTTCCAAGGCTTTCTTCTGTGCAAATGCCAAACACCTGGTCAGAATCTTCGGCACAGCAATCCTAGTGCATTCTCATTATTAGATATTCAAACAAGACAAATTTCATAGAGCAAAACTCAAGGCTCCCCTTGAACTCCCCTCCTTCTCAACTGCATACTCCTCCTAGAGGAACCTCTGGTCACATGTTGGATTGATCTTTCCAGTTCTTTTTCTCAGTTCTTGCATTTATGTATGTTAGTATATTATGTCAAATCATACAAACTGCCGATATGTGATTGTAAGAATCTAGAAAGACATCAGTTTCACATGGTTCAAGCTGATTTTTTAATTTAAAAATCTGGTGTTATTATGTAAGTATTCAGCAGCCCACTCAGTTCTCATCTTACTAAAACATTCTTGCCTGCCCTGGCCCTGTACATACTCCTTCTTTGATGGACATGTTGGGTGGAGGGCTGGAGTGTTTACAGTAGCTGAAGGGGCAGGGTCCAGGGCCACTGGGGTTGAGGCGAAGCTTCTGAAGGACTAATGCAAACCACTGCTTTGCCACGTGAGAACAGTCCTTTGTCCCTGGACACGGTCTTCCTAAGAACCTTGGTCCATAGTGTCACTGCAGCATTTATAAGGGAACTCCAAGAGAAACTGAAACTAGATGAGCCTCGCACAGCCCTCATCAGATGCTGCCTCCCTTTGTAACATCCTGCCTGAGAGGTTTGGCTTTGAGTCTCAGCCTTGGACTCTCCTTGGACAGGGTCCTCACTACTTATTTAATTCGGCCCATTCCAAGTCCAGGCAGGATTGATTGTGAGCAAATGTGTCCTCTTATTTCTTCCTACCTGCCTCTCTGTCCCTGAAGCCTCTGCCTTCGGGTGCCCCACACAAGAACCAGGAAAGTATACCCCCAAATAAGCTCACGCATAGTGCAAACATCTCTGTGAATATCGTGGAATAGATAGAAATTGACTGATGTAACTACATTTGTCAAAATGACACATGGTAGCTGCTGGTAATAGCTTCAGGTAATAGCTTCAGCTTGGGGTTAAAGTTCCTTCAATGTACTTGGGCCCCAGGTGGCTTTCCCTCCTACTCTGCTGGTGTGACACTGTACCTCTGTACATCTACTATTGGTCACATGGTGGACTGGCTTGCTTCTACCTACCCAGGCCAGACTGGTCTCCTCCCTCTTCTCTGTCCCAACCAGAAACCAGCAAGGGACTTCCCCTGTATTGCACCTGAGTATAGCCAGGGGCAAAGCAGGGGGACTCAATGAAGAGGGATCAGAGTTTTCACATACTCCTGAAAAACCCTCAGGGCTGTGAGGATATGTTGGGACTGGAGCTCTGTGCTGAAGTCTTGCCCCTCTTGCTCCTTCAGCTCCCTGTACCCTCTCTTCCTCTGTCCTCTGAGAAGGCTGAAGACTGCCTTTGCTTCCGCAACCAGGAGGCCCTCCATCAGCTTTCCCGCTAATGCACCAAACAACGTCTTGCCGAGCCTGTTGGGAAAACACTTGCCCTTCTTCACACACTTAATTGCTATTTTCATGCTATTAACGTTGCAGAGTGTGACACTTTATTATAATTAAGACTCTGTTTTGACCAGACTTCGGCTCTGAGACATCCATTTGTAACATTATTTAGTGGTGGGGATGGCAGCGGCCAGAGGCTCTTCTGAGTAATTGGTCCCTGCAGAGCCCTCAACTTTGTGGGGGTCACCGAGGCAGTCAGGGGGCCTTCCAGGGTCTCAGAGATTCTATTGCTGCTGCCAAAAGTAGGAATCCTTCAAGCAAAGGAGTCTGGGCTCTGGGAAGCCAGGATAACTGGGTTTGACTCTCTAGACTTTGAGTCTGAGAGGAGGGTGGAACTGAGTGCAGAGGGCCTCTGTGTCTCCACAGCTGATCCCACCCTCACAGATGGCCCAGCCTCAACTCCAAAAGACCAACTGCCTCCATTGTTACCATTTTAATGTATAGCTTCATTACTTCTATCTGGAAGGCTTCTGTTCCTTCAGTGGCCCACATTAAGATGCAAATGTCTGTAGAACCAAGTGAATACTGTCAGCTAACACGGAATATTTGGTTGATGGACCTCTGAGAGCAAGACCCTATAGAGACAGAATTCCTGATAGATGGGTGTGTGTGTGTGTGTGTGTGTGTGTATGTGTGTGTGCACGCACCGAAAGTGGTGAAGTGAGGGAGCGACAGAAAGGGGAAACGAGCTGGGTCCAGATGTGTCACAGAGCCTTCTTTTCTTTCTAGTTCTCCCTGTCTGTATTCAGGCCAAGAGGTTTGGATATTTTTAGGTAAGACAAGAGGAGTCATGGAAGGTTTTGGATCCAGGGAGCAGCACAGTCTGAAAGGATGTAAGAGATTAGTCAGTTGGTATGAAGAGAGGCCCGGATGAGGGAGGAAAGTTGTCAAGCAGGAGATCTGTTAGTAGGAGACTGATGAGTGTCAAGTGCTATGTCTCACAGCGAGGGTGCACAAATCAGTAAGGTGCAGCCTCTGCCCCTACAGGGCTCCAGTCCAAAGGCAGGGGCAAGGGTAGAGGTGGTGAGGCTGCTGAAACAGCCAGAAGCAGGGTGGAAAGACCAGGTTAGGCTGGTGGCAGAGAGGACCAAGAGAGAAAGATACCATGAAGCTTGGAAAGAGCCTGGAGCCCAGCTAGCTCGCTCTGACTAGGAAGGAAATGGGAAAGTCAGTGAGTGTAGATGCTGTGAGCCTGGCAGGCTGTGCTGATGCCATTAATAAGAACACAGTCGGGCACAGCTTGCTCTGGGAGTTGTTGAGCTGGAAGGAGCCTGTGGGTAACATGTGGCCAGGAAGGATAACAAATATCATGGAGGCTAACAGGTACTGGTCTAAAAAGATTTCCTGGACTGGAGTAACAGCCCACATTTACAGGATAACATGCAATGGAGGACCCCCACACTCGAGTCTCAGGAAGAAGGGAAAAAGGGTTATGAGAGGGATGCTGTGGAGAGAGAGAGGTTGGCAGGCTAAATGGCAGGAGTCAGCAGTGTGCTCTCTGAGGTCAGAGGTTATAAATATGTCCCAAGCAGGGAGGGTGAAAGAGTAAGAAATCATAACTTATGAGAAGCAAATGAAAAACCAGAGGCAGTTTATATTGAAGAAGGAAAGTTTCAGGGGACCCATGTGAGCTGGAATAGGCGCTTGGCTTATTCTGTGGGTGGAAGTTACAGAGACTGATGTGGGCTCTCATTTGTCATGGGACCTACCAATTGGAGATGTCAGGAAATGGAATCAGCTGCCTGGTAAGTAGTGAATGCATCAGCCCTAAAGTAGGAAAGTAAGCACCTGATGGCCACTTTTAAGGAATGCTACCGAAGGGGCTCTTGCATCAGTTACAAGGCGACTGGCTTTCTAGTTCCATCACATTCTGCACGCCTGACCCAGGACTCACCATTACATTAGTTTTTGTTCCCCATCCTTGGGCACTAGAAGCACAGCCTCACTTGCATGTGAAGTGATCTCACCCAGGGGCTCCCACATTCCCCTAAATCTGTAATCCCACCTCTTCTCAACTAACAGGTCAGAGCTTCAGCTCTCCACGAGGTTATGAGGCTGCTCACCCCAGTGCCACAGGGCTCTGGTCTGCTGGCTTCCTCGATCGTACCTCCTCCTCCTCTGTCTCGTGGACACAGGACTTCTCTTTGAAGGCCCTGTGTGCTTTATATCTGCTTTTCCCATATTTATCCTAGAAATATGTAGAGATAAGGGCCATTTTCCCTATGGCACTTTGTCTCTTCCCTGCTCTTTTTTCCCCAACCTGAGACCCCTTTCCTAATTATTCCCAACATGTTCTATCGTCCGGGTCTCAGGTGAGCCCCTGGGAACCATTCCAGGCACATAGATGTCTGGCCCTCACAGTCTTCATAACGGGGTCCTGCTATACATCCCCAGCAATGGAAAGTCCTTCTTTAGACCTCTCTGAAACCTGCCTGTTGCCACTTGGGCTCTTGGAAGGTCCACCCTGTCTCACTGGAGCCAGCAAACAGTAGGTCAGCGTCCTTCACATAGAAAAGAACAGTCCATTGCCAACCGTCTTTAATTACACTTGCTCCTCACACAAGATTGATCTTCAGTTATTTCCCGACTGAAATTGTTAGAAGTAGTAATTCTTCATGTTCTCCACTCTCCAGCCAAAAATGAAAAACTCTCACCTCTTATTTCTCCCTTTTCTTTCTTTCCTTTTCTTTTTCTTTCTTTCTTTTTTTTTTTTAACTGTCCAAGCTTGTTATAAATGGCCAGCAGAAGTTCCTCAGCTCAGTCTGTGACTGTGGGTGGGCTCAGGTCCTCAGTCCTGAGAGGATACTTGATGACTGCTAGTGCGGGCACTTAAATATTAAAAAAACTGGGAAATAAGTAGTCCGCTTCACCTGAATCACTGGGAGGACTTGCTAAAGCACAGATTGCTGTTTTGATTCAGTAGGGCTGGGATGTCCTCCCCTCCCTACCCCCTCAGAATTTGCTCTCAACTGATGCTGATGCTAGTCATCTGGGGACATCACTGTGAGAACGACTCAGTGAATGTAGTGATGCCAGGGCAGATTGCTCTGAGGACATTTGGGTTAGGTTTAGGGATGCTCTGTTTAATTAATGCTTCTCTTCTTTTTCCTCCCCTCCCCATCAGTCCCCATCCCCAGTGGATTTACTTTTTTTTTTTTTAAAGATTTTTAATTAAGTTTATTGGGGTAACATTGGTTAATACAATTAACCAATTATCATTTAACATCTGTATATTCTATTATGTGATTACTACCCAAAGTCCAGGGAACAAATATAGGGTTTAGGGGGAAGGTGAAGTGGGTAAAGGGGATCAAATATATGGTAGCTGAAGGACTTACCTTTTTAATGCTGTTCCCCTTGGGTTCTGATTCAAATTTGTTTGCATCATTGCCTGAGCATGCTCTACCCTAGAAGGGATGGAGGAGGTCATTGGGAGGTGGCAGGGGGACGGGGGAGAGAAGTCACCCTATGAGTAATGACACCCTGGAGAGTCAACCATAGGTTGTCCCCCATGGGAATGAAGCTGTTCACCAGGACCCAGACCTGGGGGAGATACTAAGTGTCCGAAATTCTCTCTTCCCTGGGCTGCAGGAGGTGGACATTTACACGGTGAAGACGGAAGAGCTGTCGTTCACATCTGCCTTCTGCCTGCAGATCCAGCGCAATGACTACATCCACGCCCTGGTCACCTATTTTAATATTGAATTTACTAAGTGCCACAAGAAAATGGGGTTTTCCACAGGTGAGCCTTTTGCTGGCATTCCAAATCCTCTTCTCCCCCTTTGCTGAGGCTATGTGGAAAGTGACACAGGACTGGCCTCGATGACGTGGGGGAAGGAACTGGGTGTTAGTGAGGAACCCTTACTCTACATCTCTTAAGCCTTCTCTAGCTGCAGAGTAATTGCATGTCCCCACGCTTTTGGTTGCCCAAGGAGAAGGTAAATAAAACTGTGGCTGGCATGGTCAGAGCTGAGAGAGGCAGGAGTATGGGCCCCTTTTCAAATGTACATTTGCTCATTTAGCATTTCCTGAGCATATTTTGTGTGAGAGGGGAAGGAAAAGAGTAGAATTAAATTTCTCTCTCCACTGCCATGCTTTACTACAGGATTCAGGATTTCACTCTGTAAACTTCAAATGGTGCCTCTATGTATCCAACTTTCTTCCTTACTTCCATCCCAATCCATCTTCATTAAGTCCCTGACAACGTCACCCAAACACCAGCCATGCTCTCCCTCGTAGCCTTCTTCAGAGGTGCCTCATTGCTTGTAGCAGAGAAGCCTAACTGTCTTAGCCTGGTAAGTGCGGGGTTCTGTGACCTGGCCCTAGCCCACTTTTCCAACCTAATTTCTCATTACCCCTCCTTTGCTTTGCCTTCCACCCCGTCTCGTTGCTGCTACTGCACACACAGCCTGTTCACACTGAGCACTTTGCAGTTTCCTGAACTCAGTGAGACTTCTTAAGTCTCTGGGCATCGCCTCTGCACATGCCTTATTCATCTTGGTGTGCCATGGGAGCAAGTGGGTCTTTTGTCAGAAGTTCTTGTTGTTTCCTTTCCTCTTGTATTAGTTTCCTAGGGTGACCATAACAAATGACCACAGACTGGGTGGCTTAAACAACAGAAATTTATTTCTCACAGTTCTGGAGTCTAGAAGTCCAAGTTCAAGCAGAGTTGGTTTCTCCTGAGGCCTCTCTACCTGGTTTGCCTATGGCTGCCTTCTCCCTGTGTCCTTACGTGACCTTTCCTCTTTGTCCACATATCCCTGGTGTCTCTCAGTGTGTCCTAATCTCCTTCTGAAAGGACACCAGCCAGATTGGATTAGAGCCCACCCTAAGAGCCTCATTTTAACTTAATCAACTCTTTAAAGGCCTACCCCTAAATACATTCACATTCTGAAGTACTGGGTGTTAGAGCTTCAGCACATGAATTTTGGGGAGACATAATTTAGCCCATAACACCTCCCTCACCTCACCCTCACCTCCTCACCTGGCCAACTCTAGCATGAGTCTCACCTCTCAGCTCAGGTATTACTTGATCCCCTCTTTCCCTCTTGGGTCAAGCTTAGGTGTCCTTCTTGGGGCTCCCTAATATCCTGTGCTTACATGCGTTATGGTGATGTTTAAAGTGATGCATATGCACAATAGTAAAAAGAAATCAAAGGGTATAAAAAGTCAAGGAAAAAATGTTCTCCCCATCTATCCCACTTTCATGCCTCAGAGGCATACATTGTTAACAATTTCTTTTGTATCCTTCCAAAAAATTTCAGTGGTGCACAAGCACATATATATCTATATGTACCTTTTTTTTTTTATCTTTTTATTTGAAATAATTATAGACTCACAGGAAGTTGCAAAAATAGTACATGGAGTTCTGTGAACCCTATGCCCAGCTCCCCTCATTGGTGGCATCTTACATAACTGGAGTACAATATCAAAAGTACAACATTTTAAAAAAATACAGGTTGGCTCATACTAGACACAATACTCTCTGCCACCTTTCCTTTATTTAACAATGTGTCTTTGGAGATACTTTCATAGCCTCACAGTAATATCTACTTTCTTTTTTAAAGGACTACATAGGATTCCAATGTAGGATATGCCATCATTTATTCAACATTTCCACCCAGTTTTTTCAACCCTTGGTCTTCCTGTGAGTCTGGATTATATCATTAATCTCTGCACTCTCAGCTTCTATGGCAGTGCTTGGCTCCTAGCAGGTCCTAAACAAATCTCTGTTAAATTAGTGTGTGAAGTTATGACTTCTGCCCTTAGGATTATACTCAAATTGACCGTTCATGTGGAGTCTCCCTGAAAACTGGAAGCGTGTTGTTGGGGGTGGAGGGAGTGTGCGTATAGTAGGAGTAGGTGGGTTCTACCGGAATTCAGGTATGTGATTATTCACTTCCTGAAGCCATGACCTTCTTTTACCTGTTGACAGAGGGGGCAAGAGACATCTAATCAGTCATGGAATGTTTTTTTCCCAGAACCAGTGTCTCCTGAACACCAATACCAGAGTTTTCTAGTCTCCATTAGCCAGGCCAGTGCTGGTGCCTTCCCGCCAAGGGAAAAACCAGAGATGCCTAAGCTGAGTCATTACAGCTGCTGCTCCCCACATCTCTTACAGGGGCACCTGAGAGCTCATCTTCTTGGTGGGCAGGAACAGCCAGGAGTGGGCAAGGGAGATTTTATCTGGACCCTAAAGAATGGGGAAAACTCAGCTTCGTGATGGTGAAGAGTAAGGTCATTGAGAAGGCCAAGGAGGATCCTATTTGAGACCAGGACTGTGACTAGAGGCCCGGAGTGAAGCCACAGTGGCTGGCTCTGCCTCTAACCCTCCAAGATGATGTCTCCCACAGGGCCTGCCCTGCCACAGGTGATGGGAAAGTCAGTGGGCGAGAGTACTCTGAAAGAAGTTCTGGCCTTTGAAAGTCTGGGCTCCACCCCTATAGCTCTCAGCTGGGGTTTCCTTTTTCCTAAGATGATCTATTTCCAGCCCTTGAGGTCAAGCAGGCAACCTGGTAGACCTGTCCATAGATGGCTCTCTGGCTCTGTGGTGGCATGGACTACATTCCTGATGTCCCCATGGGTAGGAGGCTTGGTTAAATTCAGATTCAACATCAAAGAAATCAGACCTGGGCTGCTTGGAAGATGGTGAGGATTTGAAGAGTTAAGTTTCAACCATTGGCTCCTTTCCTTCCTGTTCTCTGGTCACACCCTGCCATAGTCCCACACACGCCCACGCAATAAGAATGATGAAGAGTATGTTTTATAAGCTCAAACTAGATCAAGGTCTGAGCCTACTCTCCTGTCTTTTTGCAGTTAATGGCATTATGCTCCCTCCTGTATGCACAGAATCCCGGTATCTTAGATTCTACAAGGACATTCAGATTCCTACAGTCCTCTTTTTTCCATGCCTTGGTACAGAAGTTCTTAAAGTGTAGTCAATGGACCAGCCTGGAAACTTGTTAGAAATGCAAATTCTCAAGCCCCACCCCAGACCTGCTGAGTCAGAAATTTTGAGGCGGGGCACAGAGCTCTAAGTCCTCCAGGTGATTGTAATGCACAATCAAGGTCGAGAACCACTGCTCTTCTGCAAGACCACCTGACCAAGATGGTTGAGAATTTGACCAATGTCAACATCCTCTGGAAAGGCAATTCCAACTCCTCATTATGGTGTGCCTTCTGGGCTCACCAAGACTCTGTGCCTTCTGGCTGACACAGACCCCTCTTGTTGCAGCATTTCCATACACATAGTGAAATTAAATTGTTTAGCAGCTTTCACAGCCACCCTGAAATGTAAGCATGGAGTTTGTTTCCAGCACAAGCAGATGTCCTTACCAGTTATTATGGGTTTGGCAGCAGGCTCTATGCAGACCCTCTACACTCTGACCACCAAGTAAAGAGTATTTGCTTTTTGTTTTTAAGGACCCCAGATGCACAGAATTAGATGAATCTTAATTCTTGGTTAATGACATACTATTAACATTGAGTCATGCAAGGTTCACTTTTTGTTTATTTATTTATTAATATAGTGAATACCTGTGAATTCACCATCTCAGTAACCAGAATGTAAATAAAGTATTACTAACTAGAATGCAAATAGTAACTAGAAATAAGATTATTATTATTATTGGAAGTAAATGTATTAGTTAAGAAATAAATTATTAGAATATAAATATTAACCAGAAACATTATAAATAAATGATTACAATTAATAAATTTAAGTAAATTAATTCATAGTCACATAATAAATCCCTGTGCACTCACCACCTAACTCAATACCTTGAATGCTATCAATACCTTTCATTTACCTGGATGCTCTGCTTCTACCCCATCCCCACTCCCCTTATCACCTCTAGATGAACATTATTCTGAATTTTGTGTTCCTTATCCCTTTGCTATTTTTGAAAAGTTTTATTGCATGTATGTGTAAGCCTAAACAACATACTGCTTGATCTCAGCTATTTTTGAACTTTATGCAAAGGTAGCCTGCTTATGTGGCCCCTCCCCATCAACCCTCAACCATGTTTCCATCTCAGCCCAGCCCTGGGAGGCCTACTCGAAAGTATATCGAGTATCGCACAGCTTGAAAATGATCCCTGTTAATGGCCTGGCGTCTCCTCTCTGCAACTCCAGGCAGAAGCCATAATGGGCATAGGTGCCTAGAGTTCAGGCTGTGCCAGCCAGTGGGGCCAGCTGCCCCCACCCCGTGGGCACATCCTAGATGGGTGGGGGAAGGAATTGGAACCGGGGTCCTAGGCTGCTATTTGATGGGTAGAAGGGCAGTAGGCTGAGTATAAGCAGGTCTAGATTTATGTCTCCTTCCCTTTGCACAGATTTCTGGTTTTTCCAGAAATCAGCAAGGTAGGGTGATCAGATACTGGAGATGACTTTGAGTGAGTTACTTTCTGCGCCCTGGGCTTTTTATATGTGAAATGACACCTTTGGACCTATATTACCTGGCAGTCCTTTCCAGCTTTGCCATCCTGTGACAGAGTTAATTTACTCAGGTCAAAGAAGTTTCTTGGTGCATAGTCTTAAATTGTCCAAAAAAGCTTGTGAAACCCCTAGGGAATATATTTATAAATTTACAGCTAAAAAAAGTATTAGATTCCACTTAGCCATTGGGAAGTGAAACAGAAAGCAGAATTCCATTCTCTTTCCAAAAGCACCAGAAAAAAATCTTTCCATGAGAGGCCCCTGCCATTTGTTCCTGTAGACTACTGTGCTCTGCACCCCCATCCTTAGTCACAACTTATACCAAACTTTATAGTTTGTCTTCTCACTTAAGCGGTAGAATCTGGGGGTGGGGGGGAAGGCTGTATTGATTGCTGTTCCCCAAATTTAAGACCATATTTGTTGAATGAATCGATAAATGAAGGCATATGCACTTGGAATGCTGCAGGCAGTACTGGTCACACTCATTTCAAAATAGAAAACACAAGTTGTCTGTAATCTAGAACCCAGAGAGATGTGAAGGGAAGGGCTTAAGGGAGGGAGAAAAAGGGTCAGGATAGAAGAGTATGCAGGTATTTTCATAATAGAGAAAGCTGAAAGCAGTGACACAATCATGAAGATTGCAATTGGGGCAGAGGAGGAGAGGGAAAGACTTGTTCATTGATGAAAACTCTAGATATTGTCCACAGCCCTGTGTGCTTGTCCTTGTGCATAGCAACTTTCTGGATATTTCCCTAGGACATTCTAGACTGATTGAGTGAGGCAGCACACCTTTTCAGGCCAGAGTTATAGTTTATGAATGAATAAAATGATATACCACTGTCCACAACGATGAAATAACTACCTAATATGATGGCTTAGGAACACCCTAACACAGACCTAATATCCCATAGGTAGGGTGATCATATAATTCACCTTTCAGTTAAGGACACTGTTGAGAGTGGGAGAGCTATTTATAATTATGCCAGGAAAACAAAAGTAAACTGTACCTGTTCTGGCACAATAGGAGGCTTCATCACCCTTAGTGTATCCTTTTCCCCTTCTCACAGTGCCCCACCTTCTGCAGATGTAGAAAATGAGTCTGAGGGTCACAGTGTAAATATGTGGCAAAGTGGAGACTAGAAACTGGGCCTATTGTTGCCTAATTAAATGTCCTTTACCCTGATCCCCACACAAGAGATGTTATTATATGTGAATGATTCAGTTTGCACAGTAATTTCAGTGGCTGTGTGTCTACATAACCTGGGGGAAGATTTTTAAGTCTTGGCAAACTTTTACCCTTCCCATCCCTCCCCCGAAATACTGAATTCAAATCTCTAGGAGTAAAGTGGAAACATCCAAATTTTAATAAGTTTCTCCTAGACGCCTTGTTGGAGGATTAAGATTGATAAGGTTAGTCTAGATAATTAGTCCATGGCTAATAGGCTCATCATAGAAATGAGACATTTGGACAAGTTTAGTCCATGGCTAATAGGCTCATCATAGAAATGAGACATTTGGACAAGTTCTTAAGCTTTTTGATGTTGATATGGTAGTGGGAGGTGGGGGAGAAGTTACTTTCTTCCAGTCGGAGGCTGGCATGTTTTGGGGGGCTACCATCAGAGGCAGACTACTAGGTTTGGTGAATCTAAGCCAGTGAAGTCTCTGGGATTCTCACAAGGCATCTGATTAAGAGACAGAAGAAAACTGCTTGAATTCCCCTTGAAGGTCTTTAAGAACAGAAGAGACACCTGTCTGAGCTGGTGTAGGTGGAAGTGGGGGCGAGAGTGCTGTCAGTCATATACTGCTATTCTTCGCACACACTGGAGACTGTCTTTTGACAGTTTATTTAGATGTAGTTGGCAAGGAAGTTTCTGGGAGCAGGTGGACTTTGCCCTTAGACAGCAGTATGCCTTAGGGGCCAGGAAGGCTGGCTATGTTTGGGGATCCAGGATCTGAGGGGCACAGGTTACATGTTCGTGATCATTCAAGCCCTTCCAAATGCTCAGACTGCTTCCCCATCCATGACCTTGAGTTTGCATTGATTTCCTACATGCACACACTGAATGCTACTCAAGTCTGTATCGAAACCACTGACATTTGATCTAGCCAGTTTATTGAAAAAGGGCAAAGAAAGACAGACTCTTCAGCTCCATTAAAGTCAATCTTGGGATTTGAAAGATCTTAGAGGTCACCTGATCTGACTCGGTGCATGATAAATTCCCAGTCAGTGGAACTCGGGGGCTTATGCGATTGTGAGACAGATCTAATTCTTTCTGGTGAATTAAAAATCTGCCTACTAGTAATTCCCCCTGACTAGTTTTTGTTCTGCCTCTAAAGCCACACATAAGACCACACATAAGTCTTTCCATGTGACAGCTTTTGAAGTATTTGAGAGGCACTTCTCATGTTCTCCCCAAGTCTCCTCATCTTTAGCTCTTGTCCTAAGCAAAGAGAAAATCAGTATTAATGAGTTTTGCATCCCAGTGGAGGAAGGTAAAGGCCTGAAGGCCCAAGAACTTACTATAAGATGGGTTTTTGTATAGATTCTAAAGCTCCCCAGTGTAACTGAACATCTGTGGATATAATGAAGCATCATGAGAGGTCTCCTCTTCAGTTTTTCACCAGATAAACCATTCATTTATTCATCCCTCATTTCTATTTGATCCAATTTGGAAAGCACAGCTGACACCCCTTAGCAGGCTTGGGCTAAGGGTACTAATTTTGGTTTTAGGGCAGAGAAACAGGCAGGGAAAACTATTTGTAGGGCTGGGCTGTCAGTGGAACTGGGGAAACTGGGTTAGCTGTGGAGTTTGCATAAATGATGTCATTTAAGGGAAGACAGGATGGCCTACTCTACAAATCTCTCCCCCACACTGTCTGAAAGTCTTCACTCTGTCGAACTAGTGAAAAAACGGTAGCATTCTGAGATTCATTTGTGTTACGGAGTTTAGTTGGTAAGAGGGTATGCCTTCATTCCTCTTGATATGAATTTATAATATCAGCTTGTTCCCTTCTGATCCCCAGCTAAGACCCACAGTCCTGAAGGATGGGAATCTAATGGAAGGGGTGTCCCTGGGGCTGAGGGGGGAGTTCTGGTGGGGCTTGGAGGCAGGCTACAATGGCTGGACACCTGACCCAACAAGAGTGTTGTGTGCGGGTCAGACAGTCCCAGAAGAAACCCAGCAACTTGTAGGCAGGGTCCCAGCCTCAGCTTTTTTGGAGATGTCTTCTCTGATACTTTTGTTCCACCTCCCCTGTCCCTCCTCCCTCAGCCCCTGATGCCCCCTACACCCACTGGAAGCAGACCGTCTTCTACTTGGAAGATTACCTCACTGTCCGAAGAGGGGAAGAGCTTTACGGGACCATCTCCATGAAGCCAAATGCCAAAAATGTGGTGAGTGTTGAAGCAGGCTCTGTGTGGGCTGGAGTCAGAGAGAAGAAGGGACTGCAGAGCTGGTCCCAGGACCCACTCGCCCAGGTGCCTAAGTGCCTTGTGCACAATCAGAAAAGTTACCGGGGAGGCAGTGAGAAGCTGGGCTTGGATGTGACTAGGCATAAGTGAAGGACTCTAAGCTTGGCCCTTGAAAGCCAGGAACTAAACTTTCTCTAGGCACCATCTGGACTCTCAGCTTTGAGTACAGCTTCACAGAGGGGCTTTGAGAATGGAGACTGTTGCCATGGGTTTCACCTCATTTAAGAGGAGCTGAGTCAGGAAATAAGAGCTTCTGAGGGTTTAAGCAGAGGAGCAACACAATCGGATTAGCATTAAACTTGAACCACGTCTGGCATAGGGGTCATGAGCCCCCTCCCTACAGTCTGTTACTCCACCATTCTCACAATGATGGGGACAGAGGCTGTATGGCCTTTTTGTAGTCATGTCTTACAGTGTGATGAAATCTCCAGCCATCTTGCTCCATCCTGCCTGGGATGTGAATCTTCCTTTTGTCTAGTGTGTCCACTTCACTTCATCTCATCACGTAGGCATTGCATCATCATCTCACATCATCACAAAAAGAAGGATTGGCATAATTCCTCCTGGACTGAGTGGAAATCATACTCATGGGAGAGAATCTGGCTTCATTTGAATAGAACATGTTGGAGCAACACTAATAAATTTCAGAGTGGATATCCAAAAAAAAAAGTTTCTGGTGGCCTGGAGAAGTTTGGTTTACATACCTTCAGCTGGCCTGGTGGGTTGGAGACCATGTGATTCTTCCTTTCTGAGCTACCCCGGGTATGGGCAAGTACACTAAGAGTCTACAGAATGCTTTGAGGATTATGACACAGAAGACTCAACCACCCCACTCTGTTTTCTCCCAGGATAAAATCAGAGGGAACGTTTTTATATTATAACAGGAAGGATTCAGGTTAAGAATCAAAGAACTTCCTGTGAGGATAATGAGGCACCAGAATAGATTCCTGAGGGCTGTTCGTGGGAACTCCTTAGCTAGCAAACCTTAGAAACACAGTAGACACCCATCCCTCTGCCTGCGGGGAGGGGAGCGTTGCCGTGACTTCCTCCCACACTAATGCTGTGACCCTTTGCTCCTTCTTTGCAGCGAGACCTCGATTTCACAGTAGACTTGGATTTTAAGGGACAGCTGTGTGAAATATCTGTATCTAATGACTACAAAATGCGTTAGCACACGTGGGAAGCTGCAGAGAGTGAGCGAGAAAAAACTCTCACCTCAATCTGCAGCGCTGTAACAAGGAATACTGTTTGCAGGACTACACACTCAAAAACCAGTTTTAAACTCTGCCTTGAAGATTGGGGAACTCACTGGGGCTCCCGTGGGCCCTGCCACTGGACAGAGGACCTCCAGCTCCTCAGCTCTGCTCTGCGAGCCCTCTATAAAGGCTTTGCAGTCACTGACCAAGAGTGACCTCGAGTGCTGCGGCTGGGCCTGAGGCCAGAAAGTACCCGTGTAAACCCATTGTCCTCCTTTACTGTGAATCTCCGGATCTTCCAAGTTTTGCATGCTGCAGGCATCTAGGGCAGATCGCTTCACTAGAACTTGGAGACTAGTGTCTTTGATAACATAAGCCAGAGTATCTGTCTGTGCGGTGGTGTGTGCGTGCGTGTGCGCGTACAGCATATACAGTTGTTTATTTACCCACAACACTGTATATGCATGCATATACAACCATTGGGTACACCCATGTGTTCATTCAGGGCGTGTGTGTGTGCGCGTGTGTGTGGGTAGAATATATATTACTCTCAGAGGAGATTCTGTTGCTTTTGAATAGGAATTTGTTTTGTGATTAGCTCTCTCCTTCCTCATCCCTTACCAGATGTTAAGCATCTATGAAATTTTCTCTGTACTAGCTCTGGTCTCCTTTTGACTAGACCGTGGCTCTGAACCCTGAGCATAGTACCACACTCTGTGGGCACTCAATAAATGCACATGAGAGTGAAGCAGTGGGACAGCTGTATTCCTGGGGCTCTGGAGTGGGAGGGCTGGGGACGAAGTTAAAGGCCGTAATGGAACAGAAAATCAAAGGAGCAGCACCTTGGTTGCTCCCTGCTCCCAGAAGGTAAGCTCTTCAGTAGAAGCAGTTGTAAAGTCAGGACTAGCTCAAGGGCATCTGCCCTGCAGACTCTCAGGGGGTGGGAAGAGGGTCCCAGAGCTGGGGTGAGGGGTACATGAACCAACCGAGAGTGCTCTTGAATGGGAGGCCGCATGTAACTTGGAGGGAAGCCAAGGTCACGAACAGGAATCTGGGTTATGCATGCTGTTGGGAGGGCTAGGATAAAGCAAAAGATGGTGAGATCATGGTCCTGAGTCACTGGGGAGAGACTGAGGCAGGGCCAAGGGCAAGGCCAGTGGAGGGGCGCTTCTTCTCTAGGGTGCTGAGAGCTTGCAGCACTATATGGATGGCCTGTCACCCTTTGCATCAGCAGGAGCCCACACACAGAGCCCAGGTGAAAGACACTTGGTCTTCAAGGTGGCACCCCGGTTTCCCATCACAGCTCCTTTCCCCAGTATGGCTGGCAAATCTCCAGTCCCAACTTCTTCAGCTCTGCCACCTCTAAGATTTTGGACTCCAGTCTCATCATGGAGAGGGCAGAACCAGAAGAGAGACTTCTGTGGCTGGGAATGGTAACTTGAGGAAAAGATTGGGGCCTCACCTGTGGACCCAGGTCTAGCCGACCTGAAGATTCAATTGCCAAGTAGCATGAGGGCCTGCCTCTTTGGTGTGGGGGAGGAACAAGGCCAGACACACGGGCCATGGTGGTCTACCTGGCTGTGCTGTCAATGCGCTGTGGACCTTGGGCGAGTCATGCTACATTCCCAGGCCTCAGCCTCTTTACCACGGAAACATGAAGCAGGACCCAGTGAGTATTCCACATTATGTCCTGGGGGGGGCCTTAGCCTTGTGGGAGGTGCCAGGGACAGAGTGGGCAGAGCTGTGGGTCTCCCCTCCCCAGATTGAAAAGGAACAACATTTCCTTTCTCTGTTTTTATTTTCTTTGAGAAAAGAATTCACCGCCAAAAATAAAAATAAAATAAAGAAATGAAAAGAAACCAAGATGAAAATCAAACACCTTTGAAAACAACTTATGTTGGAGACCCTGAAGTCCTCTTAGCCCTAATACACTGGGGTCAGTGCTATCTTGGACCGTCTCCTCCCCCCACCCCCTGCCCTCTGTGCCATTTTACCTAAAGCACTTTTTGCAGCTCCAAAGCAGCCTTCGGGTCTTAGCTAGGCTCCTACCACCTGGCCCAGAACCACATGTTCACTTGCCTGCATCTTTATGTTCTCTCTGGCCCACATTAGCTCTAAAATATTCTCTCTGGAACCATTATCACTCAGAAATGGGGAAAGGCTCCGTAGGCAGACAGGGGGTCTTTGTCTGAATTTAAATTAAAAGGGGCCTCATCAAGAAGCCTGTAGATTTGCAGATGCCTTGGTTGGCAGGCAGAGTGGATTCCACTTGCCCTTGGCCTGGGGTTTTGGGGTGGTGTGCAAACTTCACAACAGTACTCAGGCCCTGAGAGAAGTGGCTTGGTCCCTCAGAGCCCTTATGTTCCATGAGAGACCTTCTAGCCTCAGTCCAAGTGTGGTAACAGAATCTCTGTAGGATGGAAATACAGGGTCCTTTGTCAGACCTGGTAAAGTGTTTTGTTTTGGTTTGATTTTGGTCATTCTTTAGCTTCGGAGACAGGCCATCTCATCTGTGTCATCATCTCCCCTTGGAGAGATATTTCAGGGGCTGGGAAGGCAGAGGGGTCATTTAGAGGAAGTGGTGGAGCTGACAGGGCCCAGGACATGTGGATGCAGAAGAGGCTTTGGCTTCCTGGGGATGGGTGTCCTGGGGATGGCAGTGCCCTTGAAGATAACTGACTTTGGTGGCAATGGCCCCACCCTTTCATAACTCTCTGGCATCTGTTTACTTATTGGCTTCCCCAAAGCCCTGGAAGAAGGCATGGAGCTGAGACAGAGCTGGGCAGCAAACACACGTCCTGCTCAACATGCCCTCTGCTCCTGTGCTGCTTCCTCTGAACCTGTGGCCTGGGAGGCCTCTCTTTGTGCCTAGAGAATAATACAGTGAAAACCATCTAATGTTTTTTGTCCACATGTATATAGAGAAACTTAGGAGGAGACCTCAGCAACTGCTGTGTTAGAAGAGGGAAGGGATTAAGAAAGGACAGGAGGATGGGGTCCCCAGAGGGCATTCTAGGGGAACTCATTAGTGGGTTTTCACTGTGGTGAAAGTCAGAGATAGTGTTCCTTAAGGAAGACCCTTTTAAAATTCAGCCCTGGATTCTGCCCCTTCTCAGGCAGTGGGTCCATCCCACTTTGCAGAGAATTCCGTCCATGGACAGTGGGGCAAAATCCTACTCTGCCAGGAGCCAGTTGGGATGATGGTCCCCCAGGAGCTCTGTGTTTGGGGCCTGCTGGCATCCATGGCACCCCTGGAGAATGGGAGGCTGGCAGAGCAAAGGCCCAGCAGTCTTTTGGACCTCTATAGCCTTCAAAGGAGAAGAGGATCACCCTGGTGTTGCCCTCGCCCCAGGTCTTCAGTCCCTGCCAGGCCAACCCGTCTCTCTGCTCCTGGCTGCAGGAGTGCAGCCCATGAGGCGGGAAGGAGCAGTTCCACAGTGGCCCCTCCCTCCTGCCCCTGGCAATGCTCCAGTGGGAACTGTAATTTCTCCCTGATTCAGTAGAAAATAAGCAATATCTGCTTTGAGCATGTTCTGAATAGAAGTTGGTATATGAGATGAGGTTTCAGCATGACAATAGAGATGCTATAAAAATGACTTCACTTATGAAACCTGTTTTTTCC
>CM053503.1:75562073-75602241 GCA_028627145.1 Eidolon dupreanum | reverse complement strand
TATTTTAATAATATTTCTGCCCTGTATCTAACTCTTTTATTGAGAAGCACATCTGGATGCCAGTACCTGAGGCCTATGGGCCTCTGAATGTCCTGGAGAGCAGCAGAAGCTGCCATCCCAACGTTGGTCAGCAGCTGGCAAGACACTAAGCCACAGGCTTTGGCCCAGTGTTTGGGGGCAGTACTGTAGGTGACACACACAGAGTTTTTCAAAAAGTCCTGGGCTAAAGTGGTCTATTTCATGGCTGTCTTCATTAGCTCTTTAAAGTCTTCACAGATGTCTTGTAGAGCTCTTACTGTCCATCTCTGACCCTCAGGCAGGAAATGACTGACAGGCATCAATACACATGACCTTTCACTAGAACTAAAAGAGCCTCTGGGCAGGGCCTCACTTTCTGGCTCTGTTGACCTGCATTTCTAATCACAAGGACTTCCTGGTCATCTTGGGCTGAGCCTAGTGTCTCTGTTTAGTGCCCTTTCACATCTTGTAGAGAAGAGCAGTAGTAATCCAGAGTGTTCACTTTATTTTGGAATCCAACACATGCTGCCTTTCCAAGGAGAATTTTTCCTCTTGGCCTATTTGGTTTTGATCAATTATATGTTGAGTTTGTGTACTCAGAGCACCGAATTTCTTTGATGGTCAGAGGTAGTGGCTCTGAAGCACATTCTGAGGACCGGCAAGAGGGGTGAGGTGGCACCAGGCTGAGAAACTCATCTTGACTGCAGTGACAGCTACATGGATGCTTGAGGGTTGTCTGTTACATTTTTAATAAGAAATAACCAGCCAACCTCCCTACTGTCATAAATCGTCATTAATGTGACAGAGGCAAGTGCCATTATGGCATTGTGAGTCAAAAGGCATTAGAAGAATAGGACATTAGGGATCCTTCTCTGTGCCCAGGGCAAGGACTGAGTCTCCCAAGAGAACATCTGTGCAGGAAGGAAAGAGAAAACCTAGAGACATGGAAAAATTGAGCTGCACAGAGCTACATGGCCTATGAATAACACGTGACCATGAAACATAAAAGATCTTTTTTGGGGCAAAAACAGGGATATACTCACCACCTGTTATCTGGAGGCTCGACATGGCTTTCAGATCAAGCAGGGGTGCAATTTCCTCTTCAACACAATAGCTCCAGTTCTGGTCCCGGTTGGAAGCAGAGCTAAGTGAGCTGTCTCTCCCAACTTCCTCCCTTCCATTAATATTTCTCTGTCCCTCCTGCATAGCGGACACTAAGCTAGGCACTGAGAATACAGCAGTGAACACAAAAGACGCCAGTCTGCCCTCCTGGAATTTACAGGTTGCTGGAGGAGCCGATCCTAAATGAGAGTGATAAATTTTTATAAAAAATGGAAAACAGAGGCTGAGGGAGTAAGAGACTGCTAGGAGACCAAGAGAACCTCTCTGAAGATGTGACTTTAAATGTGAAATAGCAGAAGATGAAGGGAGGGACTGAGAAGGGAGGCTTGAGGTGCTGCCAGGTTCATGGTCAAGAGCCTCGTGAACTGTGTCAAGGAAACTTTTTCCTTGGGCAGCAAGAAGACATTGCCAGGTTTTAATGAGGAAAGTGACAGGACAAGATTTGCATGCCACACATGTTCACCGTCTAATGAGCTCAATGTGGCAGTTATTTCCCCTAGAAAATGGCAGTAGACTTAACCCATTGCCTACTTCAGAAAATCAGCCACAGAAAAGATAAATGTAAAACTGGTAGAACCTCTAGGAGCCACAGTGGAGGATGGAGACGAAGGCTTCCTTGGGTCGCTGTTATGGAAAATGACTTGAATGCAGATTGCTTCATTGTAGGATTGCCTCATTCACCAGTTGGAAATCTGCAAAGGGGCAATTTGTGCAACTCTGAGATCATTTGCATTATCCTTTTTGGTGTCATGTCATACTGTTCTTCTCACAAGGACAGCTTTCTCTCAGCTCAGAGGATATTATTGTTTGAGAGGCGGAAGGACGTTAGCCTAGTCTGTGTAAGACTGATTTGCGTTTTGGGACTGTTGTGCTGTCTTCCAGCCCCAGACAGCTGTTTCCAGGGGAGCATAATGCTCAGCATTTCTTTCAGCTCATAGACATATTCTTGAAGCATCTGTGGGTCCTAATGGGTTTCTGATATTATGACAATTGCTCTCTGGCCACGGCTGGTTAGCTCAGTAGGCTACATAGAGCATCACGTTAGAAGCCAAGGACACAGGCTTCACAGGCTCACTGCTTGGTTTTATGGTCATGGATGAGGCCTTGAATTTCAGCCAGCCTTGGGAATAAACAGACCTAGAGGCAAAGCCTGGCTCCTCCAGCCAATGGATGTGAAAACTGCAGTGAGTTTCTGGAGTTCCCTGTTCCCATGTGACTTCTTCCTCTGATGATAACACCTTTCTCCTAGGGTTGTTGTGAGTATTACACCCATGCAATGTGTGGCACATGGCAGCCGCTTATAAATGACTTCAGAACTGAGGGGCCCAAGTGAGAAGGAGCAGATGACTCTAGACTCTGCCAGGGAGGGAAGGAGAAGCAACTACAAGTGGAGTCTCCGCCCACAGTTCCAACTGAGAGTTTGCCTCAAGAAGCCAAAGAGAAAAGTTAGGATCCTCTGTTGCTTTGAAACATTTCCAAGGTAGCCTTGGAGATGCCTGTATTGGAGACACAGTGGAAGGTCAGAGCAGAGCCAGCCAGGGCTTGAGGTACCTTGGGCCACCCGCTGAGTGGTGCAGACTTGGAATGTGAGCTCACACCTAGCCACTGTGGCGAGAGGCTTTCTGTGGTGTCTGGTGTCTTAACGGAAGACCAGCAGTTGGGGGAGAGAAGAGGAGAGGAGCTCAGGGCACAGTGGAACGTGGACTTGAGCTGGAGGATGGAGTTCAAACCCCAGTTCTCCCACAGCTGGCTGAGTAGCCTTGATAGTGTCAGTTAGCTTAACACTGCCTCAGTTTCCTTTAGCTGTAAGCTGGGGGTAATCCCATTATCTTCCTCAAAAGAAGGTGGTAAGTGTCAAATGTGAGCAATACCAAAACTCATGTGGGAGCTGTTACTATTGTGACTACCAGCCACGGCTCTAACTTACGCCAGACTGTGAGCGACTCTGAACTTGAACATGTTGGCTCCTCTCAGGCTCATACTTGGCTCCTTTTGCCTCTAGGCAAATATTTGTGCCCACGCTTACCAAGCTGTAGTATCAGCATCTGTTTTGGGGTCTATCTGTGATGGCCTGTGAGAAAGTTCTGCATCTCACCTAGGCTTGTATTTCAGTGTCAAGTACAGTACTGGCCCATCATAGGTGTTCAGTGAACATTTGCCAAATGAGCAGGTGACAACGTGCTGCTTTGATGCTTCTGTCAGTTGCCAGTACGCGTGCTGTTCCTGCTCTGGGAATCTACTGTGTGGCTTTGAGGTGGGCACTGTCCCCAGCTAGGCCTCAGCACTCTCATTTGTGAAATGAAGATACTAGCTCACAGTGGTCTCCGGGCCCTCACCCAGCTTGAACACTCTGTGGTTTTCTGACTCTCCAGCTCCATGGCTCTTATTTGTGAACCCGAACTCAGAACTTTCCAAGATCCTTCCTCTGACTTTTTAGTGGGGGAGAGTAGAATGGCTTCTGGGCTTTTGCGGGGTAGGGCTGGGGTCATGATTCAGGGTGAGAAATAAAGGCTGAGGAGGAAATGTAGTTCCTGCCAGACTGCAGAAAGACATCCTGGAGGCTTTGCCAATGAGCAGCCAGAGGAAATGGGAGAGCAAGCCAGGATGCTGGGCTCCTCCAGGGGCTTGACTAAAGTTCATTAGTCTGTGACTTGGCTGAATTGGGACTATCTCTTGGAAAATCATTTTAATAACTGACAGGAAATGGAATTAAGGTGGTCGGCTGCTGGCTGGCCGGGGCTGAGTGATTCTCATCAAGGCAGGGAGTTAATTTGGCTCTGCTAATATTGCCTATTGATTATCTCTGATTAGATACCCTTTCATGTGTCACTCCCAAGTGTTTCTCATGAGTGGGCCTTGGAGATGTGGGCTTCTGAGAAAAGTTAGGAGAAAGCAGAGGGAGTAGGGCTTGGCAGGTGTCCAGGCTCAGGGGAGGCCTGGGAGAGATGAGCAGCAGATGGAAGCTGAGGGCAAACAGTGTGATAGTGTCTAAACACAGTGGCTCTGGCCCCAAACTGCAGGGATCCTGGACCAGAGAAGTCCTAGCTCATGAGCTATGCTCTGGAGGAGGGCCTCATGCTCACTGGGCCTCAGTTTCCACAGGGAGAAAATGATCCACAGTCAGTGTTGTGGAAGAGACTTGGAAACTGTAGTGTCTACACTTAAGGGTTTTCTGTTATTCCCTCCCAGTCCACAAGCACAGCTACCTTTGATTATTCATGTGCATGAAGGAAACAGTGGCCTGGAGAATTCAAAGATGTGGATTATATAAAGTTTAATTTTATTTGATTTGAGGTTTGCAGTGTATAATCCCTAAATTCCCACTATATTCTGAGAAATCCCCTTTCCTAAGGCTCTCTGAATTTAACTGGAAAAAACTCAATGTTATGATTTAATGACTTAAAGTATGGAGTAGGGAAGTATTGGGTAGCCTGGAAATATACTAGACTATAGGAAGACAGAGAGGGGAGTCTAAGATTTAAAATATGGCCCGGATCATAGACAAGCATGGGATACATTGAGAGTTGAGGTTGGTTGGTAATGAGGTTCTTTCTTCTTCTTCCCTCCTCCCCACACCCTGGGCCACTCTCACTGTCTGTTCCAGGACTAGAGTAATAGATCCTAATTTGTCTCCCTGCCTGCAGTCTTGTCCCCATCTTTCCAGTTCACTCTTTTTAAATACAGTTACAAACCTTGTCACTCCCTTGTTAAAATCTCCCCAAAGGCTCCTAAATTTCACCTACGTAATGGCTTTTAAAGCCCTTCTGATTCAGGAGGGAGGCTCTCCAGTTTTTGCCACTTCTGTTTACATCTCCCATTCTTTCTTGAAGCCCAGCTCCACTCCCGCCCCAGACTCCTCACCCCACACTCTGCTCCAGCCCCATCAGCCTCAGCCCAGCACTGACGGGTCCCCACACCAGCTCATTCTTCTGCTACTTTTCTTCCCCCTTGATATTCCCGACTGTTGAGTTGCATCCTTTGTTAAAACATGTCTGTATCCATCCACCCTCCCCTGAAACCCAGAGGCAACTTAATCCTGCTAACTTCTCATCTGCCATAACATTCTGCACAGTCTCTGTCTTTTTCTACCCTTTTAATAGTAGAGCTCCTTCACTGGCTTGAGCTCCTTCATTTAAAAAAATATTCTAAAGACAGTGTATTTTTTGGCACAATGGCACATATTCAAACTTTGTGGGAAGTATCTCAGGCCATAAATGGAGGGACAATTGGTGAGGTAGTCAGGGATGAAATTAAAATTGGCGGAATGTGTGGTTTCATCAGTGTATGCGTGCGTGTGTGCGTGCGTGCGTGTGTGTGTATTATACCCACAGATACACAATGATTTGGTATAGCACCTGAGCTTCAATTCTCCTTCCTGAGTATAGAGAATCAGAAAGTGACTGCTATCTAGTGACTGGTAACTGAGAGGACATGCAGTACCAGGGAGGTCTCAGAACCCTGCGAAGCCATCTGCTTTACTAATGACCTGCTGCTGCATGGCCATAGACAAGTCACTGAAATTCTCTTCAAGAATCCAGACAGTGAGAACAGCCTGGCAAAGACACAGAGGCATACAAGAGCAGATTCAAGATTAAGAAAATGTTCACACACAAGCAGAAGGTTTTTCAATTTCTATTATTCCATTCCATTATTGCTGTTGCTAATAATAGTAATTTTAAACAAATTTTTAAAAACTTTTAATTTGTAGGGGTTCAGAAAGAGATATGCCTCCATAGTATGTGGATTACTTTGAGCTAAAGGCAATTTTAGCTTTAGGCACAAGAGAATCTTGGCCCCTCTTTTTAACTATTATCTATAGGGTAGGGTAAACTTCTATTTACTAAACATCTGCTCTTCTGGTCATCCTGCAAAGACTCTTTGAAAGCCCCAAGCCACCTTACCTCACCCCTAGCTCAAGATGTTTTATACACCACAATCCCCCTTCCTATCTCTGAACCTCTCCTGTATGTGTGTTCTCTGACTTACTCATGTATGTGGGGTTCCAATACATATGTGTGTATTAAATTTGGTTATTTTCTCTTGCTAATCTGCTTCGTATCTATTTGATTATTAGACCAGCCAGAAAAACCTTAGGAGTAGAAGAAAGTTCTTTGCCCACAAACTTACAGTTAAATCAGAATTTCTGGTGGAAGGAATGATCAGGATTTTTTAAAATAAATAAAACAATTTAAAGTAGAATAGATGAAGAAGAATAAACTAGTAAAAATAAAGAAAAACTCCCCAGGTGATTCCAATGAGCATGCAAGGTTGAGAACCTCAAGCTAGAACCATCACTTCTGCTGTGCACGGGGTAGAGCAGCTCTCCTGATTTCAACTGCAGTCTGGTAGCTGGTTGTGGGCCCTCAGATGAAAGACAGGCTGCTGGGTTTACTTATTGAGCTTTAAGAAATGACACTCAGGGACTAAAGGGAATATGACTTAAATTAACAGCAGGAGAAAATTGGGTTAGATCAATCGAAGTGGGTCAAGTCCCCAGAAAGGGCTCCTAGTGAATATCCAGGGACAAACCGGGAACCCCTGCTGTGACAGAAGCCTGTGAACTCTCACAGATGAAATATTGAGAATCGTGGAGCTCTGAAGGTAGCAAATGGTCTTCCCAGAAAACAGAACGTAGGTTTGGGAAGGCCGGGTATGGATATCCAGAACAGTGGACCAGGAGCCAGCATGGCCTCTCATTGACCTGAGACCCCGGCAAGTCAATTCTGCTTGGGCCACAGTCTCCTCATCTGTGACAGGAGGAAACTTGGTGAATCCAGCTCTGGATCAGTCTGATGCTACATTTGCACATAATAGTCAATGCATAAGACCACCAGTCATGCAGGCGGTGAGCTGGGAGTAGGGGCACCCAACACTCATACAGGGTGGTCGTATTTATCTCCCACTGAGCTGAGGAGGGAACCTAGGGCCTCCGAGGCCTACCAGCCACCGCCCCACCTTCCATTTCATACCATTGAGAAAAGGGGAGGGATGAGGATGGGGGAAAGATGGGCTTCATGAATGAAAACTGCTCTGGGAGGAGGAAGGAGAGAAGGAGGAGGGAGGGAAAGAGGGAGGAGAGGGCACAGAGGAAGGAAAATGCAGCCTCATCTGTTTGTTTGTGTTTCCTGTGTTTAAGATGCTGACTTCTAGCATATTTTTAAATCCATCAGCCATGAAAGGCTGATTTAAATAGACCCACAGTGTGAAGCTGGTAATTTCACTTGCCACAATAGAGGAGCTGGCAGAACGTTGGCAAGGATTCAGCACATCTCCCCTTGCTGGGGGAAGCAGTTGAAGCGCTAATCTCTCTGATAGACTTTTGGGTGGGGTCGGGATGGGGGTGGGGAGGATGGTGGACAGCATGATAAAGGAAGAAAGGGAGGGAAAGTGGGGGAGGATTAATAGGAAACTGAACTAGAGAAATAAACTTGCTCGACATTATCCTAGTTCAAGGAGAATTCCTGGATTGGCCCATCTTGACTCCCTGTCATGCCTTGTATCAGTGGTCCCCAACATTTTTGGTACCAGGGACCAGCGCTCCTATGAGAATCTAACTCCTGATGATCTGAAGTGGAGCTGAGGCAGTGATGCTAGCGCTGGAGAGCAGCTGCAAATTCAGATGAAGCTTTGCTCCCTAGCCCGCTGCTCCTCGCACTGTGCGGCCTGGTTCCTGACAGGCCACTGACCATACCAATTCATGGTCTGGGGGCTGGGAACTGCTGCCTTATACTATAACCTTTCACTTCATCTCAGCTCAAACAAACTCTACACTTGGAGTTGGGGGTGGGGAGCCTGCAATTCACTGTATCTAGTTTCTCACTGGCATTCCTAAAAGCAGAGTGCTCAACATCTGCTCAAACACCTCTAGTGTCAAAGAACTCACTAGCCAGTGAGTCAGCCCATTCCAGTGCTGGATAGTGCTCATGGAGATAAACTTCCTTGGGATAAACAGCAATCCACATGCTCTGCATTGCAGGCCCTCTTGTCACTCAGAATAAGTATAACACTAAAGTCAGCCCCCCTTGAACACAGTGTTCTGGTCCCTCTCCCACTTCAATTCTTCTATGATACTTCCTAGTCTCTTTACCATAAAGTATTACAATCTAAATCTTACAAAATTAAAATATTTCTGGGTGCTAATGAATGTATTTTTTGCTGTAATTGATGGAACAAAATTCTAGAAACAACAAAAGACATTTGTCACTCACTTTTTTGTTGTCATTCAACACACTCTTACTGAGTCCCTACACTGGGGCCAGGCTAGGTGTTCCTGTTGGCATATAGGATATAAAGGTCCTGTCCCAGGAGCTTATTTACAGAAGGCAGATCCAACTTCCTAAAGAGAAGTATGTACTGGACAGGGGCAGGGATGCCAGGAGCACTGAGAACCCTCCCCTGGCTGAGTGGGAATGGGATGGGGTTGGCTTGAGGCCCTCCAGGGAGAGCCTAGGGATTGTTGTCATGGTATTTTTATGGCATGTTAATGTATACTGTGGGTTTCTACATGTGTCCTCAAGTTTTCTGAAGCTCCGAGGGCCATAAGTAAGCTTGTTTTCCTTTCCTGTTCCCTCATCTCTGAATATAACCTGAGATAAATGCTGAATATCTTTGAGTCCAGTTCTTGGGCATAGGAGAGAACCTATCCTTCATTCATTCATGGAATATAAGTGCTTGTGAAAGTGGGTTTTTTTTTATGTATTGTGTTAAAATTTACATAACAAAATTTTCAGTTTTAACCATTTTTAAATGTACAACTCAATGGCATTAAGTACATTCACAATATTACATGCAACCATCAGTATCTTCCAACTCCAGAACCTTTTCATCATCCCAAAGTGAAAGTGTTTTATAAACTGTATATGTAAAGGCAGCTTGATTAGAAATGTGCTATCTAAAGTTTGACTTGGCAGTAAATCTACCCATCCACTGCCTGATATCTATTACATACCAAGCCCTAGTGAAAATAAAAGTGAATGAGACCAGAGCCCTGCCAATGAGAACATTATAATCTGCCATGCTGGCCCCCTGTCCAACGTCAAAGCAGAGTGGGAAGATAGAAAGGGTTCTTAGACAAAAGTCTCTAGCTTGAAGGAATGCAAGCTTTCCTTATTCTATTATCCCAGAGAAACAGGAGATGCTCCTACATGAGGCCCCAGCTTCTCTCAGTTACCAAGAAGTATGGGATTTCCCCCCTATTTTGTTGTGTTTTGGCCTCTTGCACGGAACACAGATTTAACAACTAATATTGTGTACAGCCTTTCAGTTGACTAAGCCCTTTTTCCAGAGTTTTCAGTTGCCCTTTACACTACCCTGTGAGGGCAGTAAAGCAGAGAGCACTATTGTACAGACCAATTCAAGGTTTTGCCCAAGGCCACATGACTTGTGAGGAGCATAATCTGGGTAAACATGGCTAGTTCCACACCAGGTAGAAGGAGAACTGAGCAGGGAAGCATCCTTTTATGTGGAGAAGCATGGAGCCTAAGTGAAATTGAGTTGTTGAGCTGCCTACAGGTACTAGCAGCAGCTGAGGAGGCTGCAGGGTGATGAGATGGAATGCTCTGGTGGTCATCACACTGTCTAAAAGACAACTGAATTGCAGCAGCTGGAACACCCCTCAGCACTCTGTTTTAAAATACAAAAGCAGCAGCTCATTTAAACCAGAGAGGCAAACCTCTTGGGTCTACCAGGACTCAGGGATCCAGTTATCTAGCCTCTGGGACCTGGGGCTCCAGTGGAGAGACTCACCAAATGGCAGGCCTTGTTCTCAAAAAATGATGCTTTGCTTTCAACTGCTTCTTTAGGCAAACATTGCCAGACAATGTGCCAAACATGAGGGCACAGAGATGAATGGTTCTGCCCTCAGGAGCTCAGTCCAGTGCATTTTGCTCATTAGAACCCTGGAGGCAGTGTGTATAAATACAAAATGGTCTGGGAAGCCTGTGGGCTGGGCTTCGGATCACCACTGATACTGCCCTTGACCTAGTGCTACACATGCTCAGTGAATCTCAGTTCCATAGTCACATTACTCACACTCTTTCTGAGGGCCCTATAAACTCCACGTTTATATTTCTGTTTCCAAGTTTAAAAAAATTCTATTCTCTGTCCATGATACCACAGGCCTCACTGGTCCTGTGAGTCCTCATTTGTTGGGATAGGAGTCTTCTGGTGCAATGACAAGTGCTGTAAGTGCCACTTCTGAATCAGAGCCAAAGCCCTGATAAAGTCTCAGCCCTGAGAGATGGTCAATTCTTGGACCAGATGCAGTCCTGCCCCAGGGTGACAAATGATACAACCTCACAAATGCTTCTCTGTTTCCACACAAATTTCAAGTCCTCTGTCAAGCACCACATGGTTTCCCAATCCCTGTCATTTCCAGCATCATTCTTCCTAAGTAGGGTACCTCCATTAACTTGGCTCTAAACTGTGTGAAAGGTGAAGTTATGTTCTTTGCTACTACTACTGCTAATAATTAACATGTCTATTAATAGAAACATTAATAGAGTTAGAAAGTGGGGAAGGTTTAGAAAGCTTCCGTAACCTGTCATCAAGATACCGTCATCATTCCCCTTGACCTTGACACATATACCCCGGGATAAGAAGGGAAGGAATAACCAATAGAATCCTATGGATTTTGACTGAACTTGGTTGGAATTTGTGTAGCCAGTTTCTATTCTCCACGTGATGGGAGGAAAGATTGTAATACACCTGAGGCCAGTCAGCAACAGGCCACTTAAGTCTTGGTTTTTGTATGTTTATGAACTGTAATTTCATTATTTTGAAGTAACTATACTGTGGTCTTTTTTTTTTTTTTAAGTTTCTGATATGCAATCTTCCCCTACCTATCCCTTTTGAATGAAGCTTTATGGAATATCTAGATTCCTGGAAGGAGGGGGAACTGCCTAAGGATTTCTGGTCATTATTCATTTCTCCAAGGAACTGAATATCTCCTTGGGCAGCTCATCTCCAGCAGAATGTCCCAGAAGCTCTGTGTGGAGAGAAGGGTTCTTGGATCTGAAGGACTTCTGAGTTTCATGTCCTTTCTCCAATGGAGAACGTAAGAAATACTTTGGGGAGTAGGTTAGAGGTGAGGCTGAGAAATGAGCCCAGAGTCCTGGCTATGCTGTGTGGAGTGTGAGGAAGGAAGTGGGGATGGCAAGCAGAGCTTGATTTGTGTACATGGCAGATGGCTACCAATAGGAGGTTTTTGAAACTTTAAATCAGTTATTTTAAATATGTTCAAAGGCCTAAAGGAAACCATGGCTACAGAACTATAGAAAAGTATGAGAACAATGTCTTGCCAAATAGAGAATATTAATAAAGAGATAGAAATTATAAAAAGGAACCAAATAGCAATTCTAGAGTTTCAAGTAAAATAATGAAAATGAAAAATTCACTAGAGGGTCCGAACAGCATATTTGAGTGGGCAAAAGAAGGAATCAGTGAACTTTAATAAAGGACAATTGAGATGATCCAGTCTGAGGAACTCAAAGAAAAAAAAAAGAGTGAAGAAAAATGAGCAGAGCCTCAGAAACCTGTGAGACACCATTAAGCACACCAACATATGCATCATAGGACTCCTAGAAAGAAAAGAGAAAGGAGAAGAAAGAATATTTCACAAAATAATGACCAAAAACTCCCCAAATTCATTGAAAATCATTAATCTACACATCCAAGAAGCTCAGCCAACTCCATGAAGGATAAACTCAAAGAGATTCATAGCCATACACACCAAAAGCAAACTGTTGAAAGACAAAGAAATCCAAAGCCAAAGCAGCAAGAAACAACTCAACACATACAAAAAAATCTCAGTAAGATTAATAGTTGATTTCTCATCAGAAACCACGGAGGCCACAAACAGTGAGATGGTATATTCAAACTACTGACAGGGAGGAAAAAAGAGCTATCAAGCAAAAGTTCTGTGTCTGGAAAAATTATCCCTCAGTCATTTCTAGATAAACAAAACATAAAGTTTGTCCCTAACAGATCTGCTAGTATTTCTGTTACAGAAATACTATTGAAATTAAAAGACAGTAGGTAGTGAATTAAATAAACATGAAGAAGTAAAGAGCACTGGTAAAAACAATTACATAATTAAATATAGAAGATGGTATAAATGTATTTTTTGATTTAACTCCTTTTTTCCATCTGATTTAAAAGACTACTGAATAAAAAATAACTGTAAGTCTACATTTATGGAAAAAATGTATAAAGATGTAATCTATGACAATAACAACATAAGGGAGGGAATGAAAATATATAAAAGCAAAGTTTTTGCACCATTGAAATTAAGTTTGTATTAATCAAAACCAGGTTGTTATAAATGAGATATTAATAGTAATCCCCAGGGCAACCACAAAGAAAAGAAGTTTTAAAAATATAGTAAATGAAATAAAAAGAGAATTAAAATAGCACACTAGAAAAACTATTCAACACAAAAGAAAGCAGGAATAAAGGAATAGAAGGACAAAAAAGACATTGAAATATAGAAAAGAAATAACAAAATGGCAGACATAAATCTTATTTTACTCATTATATTAAATGTAAGTAGATTAAACTTTTCAAATAAAAGGCTGAGATTGGAAGAACAGATTAAAAACATGATCCAATCATATGTTATCTATAAAAGACTCATTTTAGATCTAAAGCACAAATAAGTAAAAGTGTGGAAGAAATATACCATGGAAACAGCAACCAAAAAAGAACGAGCGGCTATACTAATGTCAGACAAATTAGACTTTAGACAAAAATTGTGACTAAAGACAAAAAAGGACACTTTATAATGACAAAGGCTCAATTCATCAAGAGGACATAAACAATTATAAACATATGTGACCCTAGAAATATAAGAAGCAAACTGAGTTATAAGTAGTATAGGAGAAGGCAGTTCTGCTCTAAATATTTGACACCCATGATCCGTTATGGTGCTTACTGGTCTACCACTAAGGATTCATTCTTTTGGGTTGAAGTTTTGCCTCTCTTAGAGTTCTTTTTTTAAAGTATAGATATTGCTCCGAAGCCACCATTTGCACTAACACTTTAGCTAAAATCTCTTTATGATCCTTTTGAGCAGTGTCTTCTAGTGACAGAGACAAAGGGGAGAGCCATTTTTGATGGACTATGTAGGTGTAGCCTAGAACAGGCCAGGGAAAGAGGAGGAAGGAGGGGAGTCCAAAACTGGGTGGAGACATTAGAAATAGAAAAAGAGTACAGAATGCGGAGAGGTGAGATAAAGGTAGGGTATCACAGAGGAACAGAAAAGACTTCAAAGAGACTGTGAATGAAAATAAATGGTAGACAAGGAGCAAAGCAACTGGGACATTGGTTCGGTGCTGGAACTCATGGCTTGGCAATTCAGGACCAAGGGCAGCAGCAGACCCCAGAAAAAGTACAAGGAGTCAGAATAGGGGAGCAAGTGAGGGGCCGGGGTGATGATGAACATAGGTCATTCCCAGTTAAACACCCAGGAGCTGGCACCAGATCTGAGCTGCCATCTGAGTTCTGGAGAATTGCGGCAGGAAGGGAGAGTGGCCTGTGGGTTGCAACAAGACCACAGGCACTGATAGGCTGGAAAACCAAAAGGAGAGCAAGGCCTCCAGGCAAAGCCAGATACAAGCTCATAAGCCTGGCAAATTGGCTGGGCAATCAGGCACTCAAGGTGGTATTTGTGGGATTGCCCAGTTATGGGTAGACACTCATTGTTAGTTGGTTCTAAATCTGAAACTAAAGCAAGGCAAGTGGTCTGCACAGCAACTCAATGTTGACAGTAATAGTCCCTACTTGTTAGCACCTATTACATTCTGAGCATTGTGCTAAGTACTTCACATACATTGACTCATTTAACACTTAAAATGTCCCTGTGAGGTCGCCATTGAAACTTCCAGTCTACAGATGCACATGAAACCTGGTGAAGTGACTTGCTCAAGATCATTACAGCAATGTAAATGGGATGGAGCCAGAAGGTTTTCCTGATAGCAGCAATATTGGCTCTGGGGCAGGAAAGCAGCCACTGGGGTGGCTTTGATCACCATGGTGGCTTGAAAGGAATGGGAGAGAAAGGGAGGCTGAGACCTGGAGACACAGAGCTTCTTAGAGTCTCTTTGAAGTCCCCATGCTCCATACTTTTGTCAAGTGGTGTTAGAGAAGGGAGCAGTAGAGGCCCAGAGACTCCCTCTGCCAGGACCTTTGAGGATTTGTGGGGGTTTATCCCACATGCTGGAAGGACAGGCACCAGGGGCAACCCACCCTGCTTGAAATCTTCAATGCACTTTTCCTAAATGGAAAAAGGCAGCCCAAGCCATGGATTAGGTTCTTGGGATAAAGGCATCTGTGGGCTTGGAGAACCCCAGGGATAGCCTGTTTGCCCCATAAATCAAATTGCCATATTTGTTTTGTCAAAAGCAGGAGAGCTGCTTTCTTTCCTCCTTGGCTACCCCTACCTTCTACCTACCCTCTACATACACATAACATATATTCACACAGCAAACACACACATACAGGTGCACATACACATACACACAGATGAGAGAGCCTCTTCTGGGTGACCCCTCCTCCCTGCATCCCACTAATGAAACCCACTAGTGCCCTCTCTTAGGGAAAAGAGTTTCCTGTGAGTTCCTTTCAAACTTGGACTAGAGGCCAGGGACAGCCTAAATGAGAGGTAAGCACTCCAAGAGGTAAAAGCCTGAAGCATCAAATAGCCCACACTTCCATTTTACTGATAAGATGGGGCCCCAGGGAGGGAGGTGGTTTGCCCAAGATCATTGGGCACCTCCTGGTGCTCAGTGCTGGATTTTGTTCCACACCCTTCACGGGCCTTCTAGTGCCTACAAAGGCTGGATGAGAGACAAAGAGGAATCTGCCAAAAGGAGGTTGCCACCTGCCTGGTGACTCATGGAGCTCTGATCCTTTTGGGAGTCTGGAGAAGAGGCTGTAGGGAACAGTCATGGGAACTCTGGCCTCTCCTCAACCTGGTTGACTGTGTGTAGTTTTCTTAGGTCACCGTCTTGAATGCCTGTGGACAGCTTCTGCCCCCTTCCTTCACTTCCCACTTTCCTGTAGGGGTCTGGTATACAGCCACAGAATGGTAATTGGCAGTGATCTTTATAGTCTTTGTATCCAACTTCCCACCCAGGGCAAGAGTGCCCTCACCAGCCCCACTGAAAGCCATCCAGTGATGCTGGAGCACTGCCAAGGGCTGGGGACTCACCACTGCCCAGATGAAGGAACCACCATGGGGTGGGGTGGGGTGGGCACAGATTGTTGCCCTTAATCTGAGTGCTCTTTGCTGGTGCAGTGATAGGGGTACTGAGGCTGGCAGCCACACTCTATTCACTTCACAAACACTAGCAAAATGTCACCATCACAGCCATACTTTTTTTTTAATACAGTATTCTGGAAAAAAAAAAATAAAATGAAGTCAGTAACTATGGACCTGTGTTGGGTCTCACTGCCTGCATGTCAATCTACCCCGTTAATCATCATGTGCGATTTTTCGAAGAGCTATTTTGAGAAACATTTAGAAAATGGCTTTTACATAGCTATATATACCTCATTTATACCCTCCAGAAATGGTTGCTCTGTTTAGCAGCAGATGGGTTTTTCCCCCCTAGTTTTCTTTTCATCTCTCAAAGTTAAGTGGGAAGTAAGCCCACTCCCTAACCTCAGACATATACTTATCACCCCCAGTCCACCTTGGAGTCCTGGCTGCTGGTGGGCGGTGGAGAGGAAAGGCTGTGGGTTCTTTGTAAGGCACCATTCTGGAGAACCCATGGGGGCAAATACCGTGGGCCAGGGGCAGCTGAGAGAGCCTGGACCCTGAAGCCTGGAAAGGAGCCCAGGGGATAGGGTGTGGGGAATATGATGAGGGTGCCCTGGTTTGCTTCCCTCAACACCACAAAAACATCTTGAAGTTTATAAAGCATATGCCAAGCGTGTCCCACTGGCATAAAGAGAACAGGAACCAAAGTCAGACCAACCACCCTGGCAATGCCCAAGTGCTGTATCTGTGGCCTGCAGGCAGCAGCAAGTCAGCCCTGCTCAGTTGCCATGGCAACTGCAGTGCTGAAGCTCCTAAAGGCAAAGGGAGGGGAGAAGGGAGGTGGAGAAGGCACTTGGGCGGCTTTTCTAGAAAAGACCATCTGTTTCTTTCCCCCAAGCCAGGCTGGGATGGAGTGGGGGCTGGAGGAGGGCAGGAAAGAAATGGGCATCTGAGGTCTAGAGAAAGAAGGGAGATAAAAGACTCCAAGATGCTCCAAGAGCAGCTTTCCTGATAGTTGTGCTCCCCTTCCTTTTTGGGAAGGCAAGTCACTGATAGGGACAAAGGTCTAGGCAGGTCTTGGTGGAAGCATCTGTGCAGGAGCCGTGTACAGGATACAGGGTAGACCCTATGACCTTGGGCCTGGGTGGAGCAGTTCTGGAAGGCCACCTATCAGCCACAGCAAGATTTCTTCTTGGCAGGTCGGTCAACCTGAATGGTGTCCTCCCTCACCGTGTCTTCTTGCTCCTTGAGGATCCTGAGAGAGGGGAAAGTATAGTGTCAGCAGTGGAGGACTCTAGGCCCTCAGATCACAGGCCATTCGGGTAATAAGGAGGGAGCCCAGCCTTACCAGAGCATCAGAGAGAGCATTCCAAGTCTCCCCTTGGGGAGTACAGGTACATGACTATAATTTATAAAGCCTGGGTTTAGTTAATATGGAGGTTTCATCGCACCTCCTCCAGGAAGTCTCCCCTGATCCTTTAGGTGGTATAAGTGCTCCCAATAGCACTCTAACTCTTCCTCTGTTATAACCCCATCACCCAGTATCATAACACACTGCTCCTTATCTGGCTCCCTCAGTAAAGAAGGAGATGCTGAGGTCAGAGATTGTATCATTTGTTTCTGTGTCTCTGCAACCTATCACGGTACCCAGAACACAATAGAAGCTCAGAAAATATATTTCTTGATTATGAGGAAGGGCTGTCCCATGTGGCCACAGCTCCAGATTAAACGTAGGAAGTGAAGGACTAAAAATTAAAAATAGTGGTAAGCAGCAGTCCCCAAACATTTTGGCACCAAGTACCAGTGCTCCTATGAGCATCTAATACCTGATGAGATCTGAGGTGGAGCTAAGGCGGTGATGCTAGCCCTGGGGAGCAGCTGTAAATACACATGGAGCTTTGCTCAACTGCTGCTTACCTCCTGCTGTACGACCCGGTTCCTAATAGACCACAGACTGGTACTGGTCCACCACCTGGGGGTTGGGGACCCCTCGTGGTAAGGATCTTGTCCCTGGTCTATACAGCTCACGTGCTTTCACCTTAAGAATCTCTTTTGGTTCTTACAACAACCTGTGAGAGGGCATGGAAGATATGACTAATGTTCCTACATTAGGGGCAAAGCTCAGAGAAAAGGGTGACTTGCTCTGGGAATCCGTGGCAGAGAAGCCTAGAACTTTCCCCAAGGTCTTCCATAACTCTACAACCTCTCTAATGCATAGAAGGAGTTGTTCTGGGTTTTTAAACTACTCAAATAAAAATATTTTTAGATGCTGAGTGAATGCTGAGCACAAAATGCGCACTATTAAGTATTTGTTTGATGGGTGGATGGATGGAATGAAATGAATGCCTAAATGAATGAATAAGCTAATGCCCAAGTGGGGCCCTATGTGGTTTTGTTTTCTTAATTTTGGTGTAGGCAGAGGCTGTGGAACCAGTCTTTCCATGAAAACAGTCTTTGAGCACCATCGCCTTGGGTACCTCTGTTTCCCCATCACAGCCCCTCCGCTCCTCGCCCCCCACTCCCCAGCCCTAACTATTCTTGCTTCCAGCTGGCTGCCAACTAATCCCTGCTAAGATATTAGTCAGTGTTGAGAGACCTATGATCTGACCTTTCCCAGGATCATTTGCATTTAAAAAGAGGATTCCTTTAAGACTCCAGAAGAAGACTGCTGCAGTGGGTGACATGCAGGGAGGCTTTCATTTTTGGCATTATTGTGTTTCAGAAGGCTGTCCCTGACCCCTGAAATCCCAGACAAAGGCCGAGGCCACTAGCTCCTTTACCCAGAAGGCTCAGGCAGACAGAAGACAGGCCCAGAGGCGGGGGTGGGGGTGGGGTGGGGGGTAGTGAATGCAGTGGTTCCCACCAGACCTGCATAGCAGAGTCATGTCACCTGCTGAGCTGTGTCTCTACCTGGCCAGATGGAGGAGGGACTCTTTGGTGTTATGACCGGAATAGGCACTGCATTCATAGAAGATCAGATTGTTCTCCTAGAATCATAAAACAGAGAAAATAAACGGAGGGGAGCTAGAGGGAGCCTTGGGGGTGGGGAGGAGGAGAATACCCCATCTGCATTTACCCATACCCCTGGCCCCCTCCTCACTCTTTAAGAGGTTGACCTCTGTTTCCTCCAGCCACCTGACCCAGGTCAGTCCTGCAACTATCTCCCCCGTGAGCTATAAGAGCTGTAAAACAAGGCTGTAAGCTGCTTTAGTGTCCTATGCTTTCTCAAATTGCTCTCTGGTAGAGCATGTAAATGCTCATTTCCTTTTCATACCAGCCTGTGATGCAGGCAAAGACACGAAGGCCAGGGTGGGTGACATTCTTCCCACTTCACGGGCAGGGAAACCAAGGCTAGAGAAGATATAAGTGGTGGGCCTGCCCTAGCCATATATTTAGTTAATGGCAGGGCTCCCAGCAGCATGCCTTTTCCAGGACACTGGCATGCCATGAGCCTTGGGACAGATGTCATTAAGGCATCCCAATAGGAATTCTCCTTCACACCAGTTAATTGACACTCTAGCTGCTCAGGCTGTCAGCACTGGTGCCACAGGACAATTGTCCATCACTTCACTAAGTGAAGGCTGTGTTGCATGCATGGTGGTAGCTTTTGGCCAAGGCTCATCATATTCCATTTATCACTCCCATTAATAACTGTTCTGCTTCCTTATGACAATGCTCATGGAATAGAGCCCTGGAGGCTGATGTCCTGTGGGGATATGGACAGGTGAGTAAGGATACTTTTGTGGCTGTAGATCAGGAGCCTCTGCAAATGCTGGCTCCCAGTTCATTTTTCCTGCTCCATACCCTGCAGATCCAGCTCTATCCTCTGCCCTCATAACCCTCCCCATCAGACACACTTCTGCCAGACTCTGACTCTTGGTCAGTTTGTGGAAGAATGAAGGCTCCATGGTAGGGGAAGGAGGAGTGCATAGAACCTAGAATTGGAAAGCATGATTTGTCTCCCAGCTTCAAGTCCTGACCCCACTGCTGGGGAGCTATTGTGATAATTTGAATAAATCACTTAATTTCTCAGGGTTTCTATTTTTTCTTTTTTTTCTGACAAAAAAAAAAAAAAGAAAAAGAAAGAAAAAAGAAAAAGTAAGAAAAAAAGTGAGATGATAAAATTACAGGCTAGCAGTTTCTTAATCAAATTCCTTGGATCCAGATATATTTAGGAATACAGAAATTTCCAGATATATTTTAGAATCCAGAAATTCTGAGTTTCAGAAAGATAATACATGTATATACTATATATTATACGATACCCTCAGGTGAATCTGGCATAGTACCCTATCGTCAAATATATTAATATTTCTTCAGTGAAAAACTTGAATATTCATTCCAAATACAGTACACAAAGACCATAAATAGCCTTGTGTCAGTTCTGGTAAGGTTTTTCTGCCAGATGAAATGCAAGTACTCTTTCTGTTTTCAGCTTTTTGGATTTCAAAATTGAGGAGGAGGGACTATGGACATGTAGCTGCCCGGTGACCCTTCACAGGAACACCTACCAGGTCCTTCTGCCTCTTTTTTCCTTGAATCTTATTATCTGTGCCATTTCCCCAGCATATGAGGTCATGAGCCTCTGTTTAGGGTGAGCACACTAAGAATTATAAATCCTGGGGCTGGATAGCACCCCATCTTCCTGGACACAGTGTTCCCTCAAAACCACTCTGAGGCAGTGTGAGCAGCCCAGGAATAAGCATCACGTGTCTTGCTGCCTGATTTCCATCAAGCCTGTTGGTTCCTGGCTTGGGCAAGAGGGCTGCTGCTCGTTTCATTGGTAGGATATCCAGTGTGCCCCCTGCATTTGAGTTCATAGCTTTGAAGCTCAGTCTTGACAGAAAGGACGGACTCTCTAACAGAGCTGTCCAAAGAAGAACCAGCATGCAGATAGTGAGTGTTTCATCCCTGAAGGTGAACAAGTGGATACAAAGATAATGGGATTCAAGCACTAGATGGGAACTGAAATAAGTAACCTCTTATTACCTAAGAATTTATAAATCTGAGTCCTGAGGAAGAAAGTTTGGAGAAATTCCCCATACCCTAGTCATCCCTAGCCAACTCCATTTTGCAGTCTGTAGCTTTCTATGGAAATTTCCACACACGCAGGAGCTGGACCATTCACATGATGTCAGGACACCCATCTTGCCCACTTGCTTCCTTCCCAGGAGGCTTCCAGAGATGGCTCCCACCAAAATGCTGTGGCACATGCCTGACTGCCTTTGGTTCCCATCCTCTCCATAGAGATGGAAATGCCTGCTCTTTACCTTGGCAAGTTGCTCTCCAAGGCCCCGGGGAACTTCCCGCTCTTTCTCATTATCAATTTTATTGCCCAGTAGAAGAATAGGAATGCAGTCTCCCACAGCTTCCTGCAAAACAGACAATCCCCCAACTGAGAAAAGCATCCATAAAGAGAACATGAAAGGGCAGGCTTGAAATGCTAGCTGGAAAGACACAATCTGGCTTGTGAATCCTCTGCTGTCACAATAGGCCAAGTAATAATCAAATCGTCCTGAAGTGAGAGGGAGAGCCACCTTCTCTGAGAGCCTCAGTTAATAAGGCTTCTGTAAGGTACCTGAGGTCCGCCTCTGGGCACCTCCAGTACCCATCAGTACAGTGATTCCTCCAGCCCTTACCACTCTCCCTGGGTGCTGGCTCCCCAGGCGTACTGGGAGTGGGTAGTAGGATGGGGCATAGTTGACACCCATGTACTGTGTGTCTTTTTCTAGGGCTTATGGTACTCCTGAAGGCATTCCTAAGTGACTGACTTCATCAAAATGAGCCGGAATGAACAAAAGGAATTAAGGTAATGTGGTTTGAAGTTGCTACTGGGGCTGCTGTGATTAGAAAGGGCATCTCCAGGGGCCTCATATTGGGCATATAAGCTCCCTGAGGGTTGAGTCCAAATCTGACTCATGGTATTGGGTCCATAGTGCCTGATAAATGACTGTTATGTGCCTCATTGTACGTTACTGCATGGGACATCACAGAGCCCTGTCACTGGGTGCTCTGGCTCTGAAAGAAGCCCTGCATGAGGAAGAACTGTGTAGCTGGACTTCTTGAGCCAGAAGTAACACGTTTATGCAAAGTTGACCCTATATACTCCTCCAGTGGCTGTGGCGGGTCAGCAGGAGCCTGCCACCCAGAGTCTCTGCAGCCTGGGTATCCTCCCTTGTAAAATGGGTACACTGCACATACCTCTTCTGAGGGTAGGCAGAGTAACACACAGTTATTCAATGAGTAAACAGGATAATGTTCACTTTTAAAAAGATTGTTATTTTTACTGTATGAGATATTTATTCAGGGTCTTTTAATCATAATTTGATAAGAAAATTATTTATTGTAGCTAAATGTTTTAATAAATAGAGAGGGCTGTGAGGTAAGAAGCTAATAAGCCATTACTGTTTTGCTAATAGTTCAGCTACTTTACATTACCATTTCAAATACATGTCCAAACTCCATCCAATAGGTATATCTATTTTAAGTTTAAATGCAATTACATTTGAAATTAAGCCTCAGTGTTTCCTTAATTTATACATTTGTTTTAATGCTTTCAATAGTGAAAAATTTCTCATTTACTAAATGAGTGTTGAGGCTCAGAGAACTCAAAAGAACATTCAACATCAAAATCAATGAGTTATGAGGACACTTTAGTAGATGGGCTCACAATTCTCTAACATATTTCTCTACATTCTGATTACTAAAGAACTCTCTGCTATTTAGTGTATTATAAACTAGAATTCTCTAAAAGCAATATTTCCATATATCCATGGTGAGATTATAATGAATGTTGGTAAAGATGACTCAAAGCCACTGTAAGATCTTACAGTGTCTTATGACCCATCAAAATAGATTCAATTATGTACACTGTAGTTGATGTGTTAAGTGGATTGCATAAGTGGGTATGTAGACAATGCTGTGGTTCCCTGTTACCAGAGTATTGGTTAATGAGAATACCTCCATTCTCTGACTGTGCTTCACTAAACATGGGTGAAGAATTTTTCACAGAAATGAAAGAAAAGAGGAGGAAACAGGGAAATGGGCCAAAAAACTTGCTGTTTGGAGCACATGAGAGAGAGAGAGAGAGAGAGAGAGAGAGAGAGAGAGAGAGAGAGAGAGAGAGAGAGAGAGAGAGAGAGAGAGAGAGAGAGAGAGAGAGAGAGAGAGAGAGAGATATTTGTAGATTGATGTGTGAGGAATGACTAAGACTCGTGGGATTTCTTCACATGGAACCTCTCTGAAAATATGAACATCAGACTTGAAATCCCAGGGCAGAATTCTAACTCGATTCTGGTATCTTGGAGTGGGTGATGGCTTCAGTTTCCTCCCTTGCAAAGGGAATGCTAGGGACTAAAGGATTGAGGTAGGGAACAGCCTTTAAGTCCAACATCTGAGCCCCATGCACCAAACACAGCACTGTGCCTCTTGGAAAAAGAAGGGACAGTCTTATTCTTTAAGGAAATTCCTAGATACAAAAGTAAAAGAGCTTAGAAGAAGCAGAAAAAAAGCCAAGCCCCCAGCTGGAGCTGTGGTTTCTGTTCTTTGCATTGTTTCTCTTACACAGACACTCTGGACAACTTGCTTCCTCTCAGTGGGCACTAGCCTTCCACTGATAAAGGAGAATCAGATATTTCTCCAAAGATATGGCAAAAATAAGTGAGAATACCATAATGCTGGAGAGTGTGCTATTCTGGGCAGTCAGTGGATGTCACCCTGGCCCAAGATTAATCTCTTACACAGGGCCACAGGGAAGGTTTGGGGCTGGGGCAAGTGTCTTATTGTCTTCTCTCACCTTAACCTCAAGTCTTGAGCTGTTTGCTTGAACTTCACACCTTTTGTACACTTAACTAGGTTTTCAGCCTGTTTATTGCTTGGCACAAAGATGCTCATAATTATCCACCAGATGAAGCAACACTTCCTTTCAAAAATCCAAAGCCCACCTCCTTTGAAGAACCAGTCTAAGGTCTGTTGACACATCTATAGATGTTGATATAATCCCATATGTGTGCTGGGTCAGAGGGAAGGAATGGAAGCTCCTTAGGTGGGCACACGATCTCTCTGTGGTTTTGTTGTGGCTCTGCTGTCTCTCGGTGGGGCTTGCCCCAATTGCTCCTTTTTGCCAACTGTCTCTTCTCTTAGCTGTCACATGGCCTCTAAAGCTGGTTTCTGTCCTCTCACTTTGACACAGAAGCCTCTCTATACCTTCTATCACTTCAGTTGCCTTTCTTTGAACTTGAGCTTGTTGGAAGACAGACATGTTGGAATTCAAAAGATTACATATCTCTGGCTTTAAATAACAAGGACTGTCAATTTGAAGCAGAGGACTGGCATTCAGCTCAGAATGTGCAGCTGTTGGATTTGGTTGGTTGTAGTGTGTGTGTGTGTGTGTGTGTGTGTGTGTGTGTGTGTGTGTGTGTTAATATCTATTTGCTGGGAGGCAAGAAAAGCACTTACCCGGGATAATGCTACCAGAACAAAAAAATTTCTCAGCACATTAAAGCATGCAGTTATACTAAGAAAAAAAATGACTGTAAAATTATATCTTGGGGGTTTCCATATTTATCCACCCCTGGACTATGAGTCAAAACAAGATTTATTTATGTAGTTCATTTCAAACTGCTAGCACTTCAAGCTCAACTTAGAATGTGGGGAAAAAATCAAACTGCTATTTTTTGCTCTGTGCTGTACATTGTCACCAATGACAAAATCGCAAAATGAGAATTAAAAAGCAGTCCATGAAAGGAGAAGAAAGTAGGCCTGATACGTTTCAGCTGAAGAATTGTTCTGCTTTGAGATGGAAGCTAGAAGGACTGAAAAAGAAATAGACACCTATTTTTCAGAAGCAGATTTCAACCATGGGCCAAGGTGTTGAGAGAGAAGCATAATGCAATGGCAAAGCCCTAGATTTTAGTTCTGGCTGTGCCATCTGACAAGCTGTGGGTGCCTTTGGACAAGTCACTTCCTCTCTCTCTGGATCTCAGGATTCTCATCTATAAAACAAGAGGCTGCATTAGATTAATCTACAAGTTTTTTCTAGCTCAAAGACACTGGTCTTGTTGGCTTACCGATGCCAGTCATATTCCACTTCCTTGACTTATAGGTCTAACAATATACTGCTATAGAATGACAAAAAGATCTCATAGAGAAGTCCAACATGCCAGGGCTGCAGATGCTAGGGACAAACAATCTGGATTTGGGGAAATGCCACCCACTCAGGTGTGTACCAAATCCTATAATCTCTATCTGATATGGGCCCCAAAGTCTTCAGATATCCAGTGTGTCCTATGGGCTAAGCATGGAGCCTTTAGAGGTCAATCAGTATCTTCTTTAGCTTGAGATGAGGAGGTAGGGGAAGGTTGGAAATGTTGAGTTGGCAGGAATGACTAACTGCTTTGATTTCCTGTATGGTGTGTAGGAAACGTAAGATGGTAAGGAATCAGCATAGAGTGTATTAGAGTCCAGCTTGGGCTTCTTCTGCAGAAGGCCTGTGAGCAAAGTAAAGCTGCCTAGGTGGTAAGGGCTAGGAAGGTGGAGTGGGAGAACAATAATGGGGGTAGGACACTCCTACCTCATAAAGCAGGATGAGTGATTGTTCTCCTGTGCCAAAGAATTTTGGCTTCCTCTGTGCTAGAAGGGCCTTCTAAGGTCCTCTGATGGACACGTACTCCTGCCCTATCCTGGCCCCCATATAGAACCAATGCCAAAAACTGTGGGGGCCAGGAGGGTCCCTTCAGAGCCTCTAGTCTACTCTTTCATTGAGTGACTGGTCTTGGTGTCATGGCCAGGAAGTGGCTGAGGTGGGATGGTAAGAACTTCCTTTTCAGGGAACTTGATACCTCCTCCAAGCATCTGTTCCCATCCCACACGATCTCTCCCAAGAGTAAGTCTTTGCCATGTATAATTTGGGGCAATTTCAGCCCTTTATTCTTGTGTTGCTTTTCAGTTTGTGGGAAGAAGGGGCACTGGGAACAGGTGGCCAGCATTCACTCAATAACAAGGCTTCAGAAACTGAAGCCTGTTATTAAAGCTCCCCTCCATCCACCCTTCCCCAGGTAAGGAAGTTAGCAAAGCACTTGAAGCTCTGTGGAAAACAAGGTGCTCCACAAATACAAAGTACTTATTATTTTCAGTTCCCCTCTGATCAGATTAGGTGTCAAGTTTGAATCTATCACCTGACACCTCTGATTGCTGGTTGCCAAGGCAGAAGAGTTAGCTTTTCAAGAATATGGAGAATAATTGCATTTATGATGCCACATCTGCAACACACAGTCTGCCATCTGACACAGCCTCCTGCACTTGCTCGTAAAACCCTGGGCTACCAAACTGGGTCCATTGTACCGAATCCCTTGGAGTGCCTTGAGAGTAATGGACATGTGGGAGAGACTCAGAAAATTTTTGTTGAAGGGGGATGAACATCTTTGAATATAATTTAGAGCCTTACTTCTCAAAGTGTGGTACCTGTACCAGCAGCATCACTTCCCTGAGTACTTGTTAGAAATGTAGAATCTAGGCCCAGGCCAGACCTGCTGAGTCAGATTTACATTTTAGTAAGATGTCCAGGATATTCCTATGCATATTGGAGTTTGAGAAGCACTTGTTTAGGCTGGGAACCATAGTGGCTGAGAATAACCTGAGAAACTGTTTTCTTTTTTAAATTTCCAGTCCCTGAACCATTCTATCTGGGAGAAAAGGCCCTGGCATCTGTTTTGTTTGAAAGCTCCACAGGCGATCCTGATGTTCATCCATGTTTGGATTCATCATTTAGAGTTTAACTATATCTTTTGCTAATTTTAAAAAGCAAAACTCAAACTATAAATTATACAAAAACACCCCATCCACACACTGATAATTCTGAGTTAATCATGTACAAATTTACTATCTCAGCTTGTCTTCCTAAGCCCATAGATGCTTTAGTGCTCCATGGGGACTCTTGCTGAGTACATGCTGACAATACTTTTCAGCTCCACCCCATGCAGGAATATGACAGACACCCAGTGCTGGGGAATGACTGAATTCATGCTTCAAGCTGAGATGATGGCTCTCTGATATTTTTTCACCTCCATCATCAGCATCAACAACCTAATCTTCCATCTTTCCTGCTAGATCCCAGGCTCTCTGTGCAAAAAAGGAGTCTTAGAAACTATACCTCCCTAATGATGGCAGAGATGGCAGATGCATAAATTTGTCTCCATTCTTCCCTACTAATCCCAGACTATTTGAACTACCCCTGTCCAGCTCTGGAATATATCAAAATTCAGATATTGAGGGACAATTAAATGTTTGTGGCTGGGACATATATGACAAACTCATAGCTAATATACTCAACAGTAGAAAGTTGAAAGTTTTTTCTTTAAGATCAAGAAGGAGACAAGGATGTCCACTTTCACTACTTTTAGTCAATATAATACTGGAGTCCTAGCCACAATAAAAAAGAAAAGAAAGAAAGAAAGAAAGAAAGAAAGAAAGAAAGAAAGAAAGAAAGAAAGAAAGAAAGAAAGAAGAAAGAAAGAAAAAAGAAAGAAAAGGCATCTAAATTGGAAAGGAAGAAGCAAAACTGTCATTACTTGTAGATGACTTAATACCATATATAAAGAACTCTAAAGAATCCACCAACTATTATAATGAGTGAATTCAATAAAGTGGCAGGATACAAAATTAAAATTTAGAAATCAGTTGCAGTTTTATACACCAGTATCCAGCAATCAGAAAGAGAAATTAAGGAAACAATCTCACTTACAATTGCATCAAAAAGAATAAAATACATAGGCATAAATTTAACCAAGGAGGTAAAAGACCTGTACGCAGAAAACTATAGAACTTTGAAGAAAGAAATTAAAGAAGATATAAATGGAAGTATATACCGTGTTCATGGATAAGAAGAATTAACATCGTTAAAATTTCCATACTACCCAAAGCAATCTACAGATTCAATGCATTCCCTATCAAAATACCAATGGTATTGTTCACAGAACTAGAACAAGTAATACCAAAATTTATATAAAAACACAAAAGGTCCCAAATAGCCACTGCAATCTTGAGGAAGAAGAACAAAGTTGGAGGTATCATTCTACCTGATTTCAAACTATACTACAAGGCTACAGTAATCAAAACATCATGGTACTAACATAAAAACAGACACATAGATCAATGGAGCAGAATAAAAAGCCCAGAAATAAACCTGTGCCTATATGGTCATTAAATCTAAGACAAAAAAGGCAAGAATATAGAATGGGGTAAAGTCAGTCTATTCAATCAATGGTGTTGAGAAAAGTGGACAGATACATGCAAGAAATGAAACTAGACTATCTTCTTATACCATGTACAAGAATAAACTCGAAATGCCTTAAAGACTTAAATTTAAGACCCAAACTATAAAACTCCTCGAAGAAAACATAGGCAGTAAACTCTTTGACATCACTCTCAGCAATTTTTTTTTTTTTGATATGAATCCTTGGGCAAGGGAAACAAATAAAAAAAATAAACAAATGAGACTACATCAAACTAAAAAGTTTTTGCACAGCAATGGAAATCATCAATAAAACAAAAAGACAACCTACTAAGTGAGAGAAGATATTCGCCAATGATAAATCTGATAAGGGTTAATATCCAATATATATATAAGCAACCCACACTACTTAACAGCAAAAAACAAACAAACAAACAAACAAAAAACAAACCATCCAATTAAAAAATGGGCAAAGGACCGGAATAGACATTTCTCCCATGAAGACATACAGATGGCCAATAGACATTTGCAAAGATGCTCAACAGTCACTAATCATCAGAGAAATGCAAATTAAAACCACAATGAGATATCACCTCACACCCATCAGAATGACTATTATCAATAAATCAACAAACAACAAGTGTTGGTGAGGGTGTGGAAAAAAGGGAACCTCCGTGCACTGTTGGGATTGTAAATTAGTGGAGCTACTATGGAAAACAGTATGGAGGGTCTTCAAAAAATTAAAAATAGAACTATCATATGACCCAGCAATTCCACTTCTGGGTATTTATCTGAAGAAATCCAAAACACTAATTTGAAAAGATATATGCACTCCTGTGTTCATTGCAGCATTATCTGCAATAGTCAAAATATAAAAACAACCTATGTCCATCAACAGATGAACAGATAAAGAAGATGTGATACACTTCTACAATGGAATATTACTCAGCCATAAAAAAGAATGAAATCTTGCCATTTGACACAACATGAATAGACCTAAAGGGTATTATGTTAAGTGAAATAAGTCAGACAGAGGAAGACAAATACCATAAAATTTCACTTATATATGGGAAAAAATAAACAAAACAGAAACAAACCCATAGATCAGGGGTCCCCAACTCCCAGACCATGGACTAGTACCAGTCCATGGTCTGTTAGGAACCAGGCTGCATAGCAAGAGGTGAGTGGCGGGCAAGTGAGTGGAGCTTCATCTGTATTTGTAGCCACTCCCCAGAACTAAATCACCACCTCAGCTCTACCTCAGATCATCAGGCATTAGATTCTCACAGAAGTGTGAACCCTATTGTGAACTGCACATGAGAGGGATCTAGGTTGTGTGCTCCTACAAGAATTTAACGCCTGATGATTAGCAGAAAGATTTAACTGCACAGAGACCATAATAAATCAATTGTATGAAGACTCATATCAAAACCCTTTCAGTGAGTGGCAAGTGACAATTAAGCTGAATCTCGTGGCAGGCTTTACAGCAGCAAGTGAGTCGATGTACTTCAACTGTACAGCTGCATCTGGTAGCAGGCTTTAAGTCAGAATTCAATGCTTATTTTAGTCTGCACATGGCCTGTTCCTTGTTTCATTTACCACTTCCATCTATGCCTCCTTCCCGCGCTATGTACTTGTCTCAGTCACATCCGGTAAGCCCATAAGCTAACTCTAGCTAAAATGAGTAAAAACCAAACATTGCTGGAGAGTTTCTTTACAAAGGGAGAAGGACTCAATAATGAGACAGCAGAAGACTCTTAAGAAAAAGACTGACAAGAAAAAGAAAGTTTCATTTAAAATACCACAGTTCCTACTTAAAATATGAGTTCATTACAACAGGTGATTCACATTTTTCAAGCTTACTTTGTATAGTGTGAGGTAACTGGCCAGACAACAAAGCCATGAAAGCTTCAAAACTGCTTTACCACATGAAGACCAAGTACACTGCATTAAAAGACAAGCCTTTGGGGTTTCTCAAAAGAAAAAAAAAAAAACTCATGAACACGAAGAACAGAAGCAGTTAGGGAAGGCCATCACTTCATCAAATGTGTCTTCACTGAGAGCATCATTCATAGTGGCTAACCGTATTGCTAAAGCTAAGAAGCCCTTTACTAAGGATGAAGAGTTGATCCTGCCTGCTGCTAATGACATTTGCCGTGAACTTTTAGGAGAACCTGCAGTTCTAAAGGTGGCATGTGTTCCTCTTTTGGCTAGCACCATAACTCGATGAATTGATGAAATAGCAGAGGATATAGAGACACAGTTGTTAGAAAGAATTAATGAGTCACTGTGGTATGCGATCCAGGTTGACAAGTCTACTGATGTTGACAACAAGGCAACGTGCTTGTTTTTGTGAGGTATATTTTTCAGGAGCATGTGCATGAGGCTGTTATGTGCATTTTTGTTGCCAACCAACACCACAGCTACAGAAATATTCAAGTCTTTGAATGATTACATATCAGGAAAACTGAATTGGTCATTTTGTGTTGGTATATGCATTGACGAAAGGTTGCCATGACTGGATGACTTTTGGTTTCACTACTCGGTCAAAGAGGTCGCTTCTGAATGTAAGTCTACGCACTGTGTTATCCAGAGAGAAATGCTGGCTAGCCAAAAATGTCATCTGAACTTAACTACATTTTGCAGGATGTGTTTAAAATTATAAACTACATTAAAATACATGCCCTTAACTCATCTGTTCATGAAGCTCTGTGAGGAGATGGACTCAGAGCACACATGTCTTCTCTTATACATGAAGTGAGATAGCTTTCTAAAGGTAGATCATCAGCCGGAGGGGTTTTTGAGCTATGAGAGCCGCTCCAGAGATTTCTTTTAGAAAAACAGTCACCACTGGCAGCACATTTGTGACACAGAATGGATCACAAAACTTGCTTACTTGTGTGACATATTCAACCTGCTTAACCAACTCAATCTGTCACTTGAGAGGAGAATGACAACTGTGCTCAAGTCGGCAGATAAAGTGGCTGCATTCAAAGCTAAACTGGAATTATGGGGGCGACGAGTGAACGTTGGGATTTTTGACAAGTTTCAAACATTAGCAGAGATTTTGAAAGAGAATGAGCCAGAGCCTTCTTTCTCCCAGCTGGTGCATGATCACCTATCTCAGCTTTCAAAAAATTTGAGCATTACTTCCCAATCACAAAAGACCCCTAGATTGGGAAGGAATGGATCTCTGACTCATTTAAGAATAAGCCGGGTGAGTCGACTTTGTCCATGCTAGAAGAGAATCAACTGCTTGAGATTGTAAATGATGATGGCCTTAAAAGTATGTTTGAGACAACTTCAAATCTCCATACGTTCTGGATTAAAGTTAAGGCGGAGTATCTTGAGATTGCCACAAAAGCACTGAGAAGCCTGCTTCCATTTCCAACATCCTATCTTTGTAAAGCAGGGTTTTCTGAAGTGACAACAACCAAAACGAAATTACAAAGTGGACTGGACATAAGCAAGACACTTCAGGTGTCACTGTCTCCCATCAGCCCCAGATGGGACCGTCTATTTGCAGGAAAACAAGCTCAGGTCTCCCACTGATTCTGTATTATGGTGAGTTGTATAATTATTTCATTATATATTACAATGTAATAATAGAAATAAAGTGCACAATAAATGTAATGTGCTTGAATCATCCCGAAACCATCCCCTCCCACTGCCAGTCTTCAGAAAAATAGTCTTCCATGAAACTGGTCCCTGCTGCCAAAAATGTTGGGGACCACTGGCATAAATAAAGAAGACAAATTGATGGTCACCAGAGTTGGTGGATGGGTGAAAAAGGGGAAGGGATTAAGAAGTACAAATTGGCAGTTATAAAAATAGTTATGGGGATGTAAAGTACAGCATAGTTAATATAGTCAATAATATTCTAGTAAGTGTCTATATTGCCAGGTGGGTACTAACTAGACTTATTGAGGTGATCACTTTGTAAGGTATATAAATGTCTAACCACTATGCTGTACACTAAAACAAATATAATATTGTATGTCAACTGTAATTGTTTTTTTTATCAGAGCAAAGTTTATTTATTTACTTTTAATTTTTCCCCCATCTACCTTCCTCCTCCTCCCTCTCCTCTGCCATGTGGTAACCAGTAGTCCATTGTCTATGTCCATGAGTCTCTGTTTGTTTGTTCTGTTCATTTGTTGCTTTTAGGTTAATGTCCCACATATAAATGATATCATGTGATTTTCAACTTTGACTTATTTTACTTAGTATGATTATTTCACGGTCCATCCATGTTGTTGGAAATGGCAATATTTCATCTCTTATTATGGCTGGGTAATATTCCATTGTGTGCATATACCATAGCCCCTTTAGCCAATCATCTATTGTAGGACAGACACTTCAGTTGCTTCCATGTCCTGGCCACTGTGAATAATGCTGCTATGAACACTGGTGTGCAAATATCTTTTGGGATATGAGTTTTCAAGTCTTCGAGGTAAATACTAGTAGAGGGATTGATGGATCATATGGTAGATCAACTCTTAGTTTTTTGAGAAATATCCATACTGTTTTCCATAGTGGCTGTACCAATTTGCAGTCCCACCAGCAGTGTATGAGGATTCCTATTCCTCCACATCCTCTCCAAAATTTGTTATTACTTGTCCTGTTGATTATAGCCATTCTAACAGGTGTGAGATGGTATCTCATTGTGGTTTTGATTTGCATTTCACTAACAGCTAGTGATGCTGAGCATCTTTTCATATATTTGTTGGCCATTTATATGTCCTCTAGGGAGAAGTGTCTGTTCAGGTCCTCTGCCCATTTTTTGGTTGGATCGTTTTTGTTGTTGTTGTTATTGAGTCAAATGAATTCTGTGTATATTTTGGATATTAGGCCCTTATTGGAGGCGTTCCTTGCAAATATATTTTCCCATTCAGATGGTTGTCCCTTTACCTTGTTGACAGTTTCTTTTTGCTGAGCAGAAGCTTTTTAGTTTGATGTAGTCTCATTCTTTTATTTTTGCTTTTACTTCCCTTGCCTTTGAAGTCAAATTCATAAAATCCTCTTTAAGTCCAGGGTCCTTGAGTTTAGTTCCTCTGTTTTCTTTTATGCATTTTATTGTTTCAGGTCTTATATTCAGGTCCTTAATCCATTTTAGGTTAATTTTGGTGTGTGGTGATAGATAACAGTCTAGTTTCATTCTTTTGCAGGTGGCTTTCCAGTTTTCCCAACACCACTTATTGAAGAGACTTTCCCTTTTCCACTGTATGTTTTGGCTTTTTTGTCAAAAATTATTGCCATATAAATATGGGTTTACTTCTGGAGTCTCTATTCTGTTCCACTGTTCCGAGTGTCTGTTTTGGGGCCAATACCATACCGTTTTGATTACTGGCACTTTGTAGTATAATTTGAAGTCAGGCAGAGTGATGTCTCCAGCCTCATACTTTTTTCCCAGGATGGATTTGGCAATTCAGGGTCTTTTAGCTTCCATGCAAATCTGATGATATTTTGCTTCATTTCTTTAAAAAATGCCAATCAGATTTTGATGGGGATTGCATTAAATCTGTATAATGCTTTAGGTAATAAGGTCATTTTAACTATGTTGATTCTTCCAATCCAAGAACACAGAATATCTTTCCATTTCTTTGTATCTTCTTTAATTTCTTTTAATAGGTTCTTTATATAGGTCTTTCAGATGTTTCGTTAGATTTATTCCTAGGAATTTTATTCTTTTTGTTGCAATTGCAAAAGGAATTATTTTTCCCACTTCTTTTTCTGACACTTCATTATTAGAGTATAGGAACACTACAGATTTTTGAATGTTGATTTTGTATCCAGAGACTTTACTGTATTTGCTTATTGTTTGTAGTAGTGTTCTTGTGGAGTCTTTAGGGTTTTCTACATAGAGAATAATGTCATCTGCAAATAGTGACAGTTTGACTTCTTCATTTCCTATTTGGATACCTTTTATATCTTTCTCTTGCCTGACTGCACTCACTAGGACCTCCAATGTTATATTGAATAACAGTGGTGATAGTGGACAGCCTTGCCTTGTTCCTGATCTTAGAGGGAAGGTTTTTAGTTGTTCATCATTAAGTATAACGTTAGCTGAGGGCTTGTCATATATGGCCTTTATTATATTAAGGTACTTTCCCTCTATACTGATTTTGTTAAGTGTTTTGATCATAAATGGATGCTCTGTCTTATTGAAGGCTTTTTCTGCATCTATTGACATAATCATATGATTCTTATTTTTTAATTTATGTGGTGTATCACATTAATCAATTTGCATATGTTGAACCATCCCTCTGCCTCTGGGATGAAGTCCATTTAATCGTGGTATATAATCTTTTTAATATGTTGCTGTATTCAGTTCGCTAGTATCTTATTTAGGATTTTTGCATCTCATGTGTTTATGAGAGATATTGGTCTGTAGTTTGTGTGTGTGTGTGTGTGTGTGTGTGTGTGTGTGTGTGTGTGTGTTATCTTTACCAGGTTTTGGTGTCAGGGTAATATTGACTTCATAAAATGAGTTGGGAAGTATTGTCTCTTTCGATTTTTTTGAAAGAATTTGAGAATAGTTTTAAATCTTCTTTGAATGTTTGGTGGAATTCACTGGTGAAGCCATCTGGTCCTGGACTTTTACATTTTGGTAGGTTTTTGATGATTGTTTCAATTTCCATACTGCTGACTGGTCTATTTAGATTTTCCAGTTCTTTTTGATTCAGTCTAGGAAGGTTGTATTTTTCCAAGTACTAGTCCATTTCTTCTAGGTTATTATATTTAGTGTTATACACTTTTTCATTGTACTCATGTGTGATCATTTGAATTTCTGCTGTGTCTGTCATAATTTCCCCTCTTTCATTCCTGATTTTGTTTATTTGTGTCCTTTCTCTTTTCTTTTTAGTGAGTCTAGCCAGGGGTTTGTCAATTTTATTAACCTTTTCAAAGGACCAGCTCTTTGTTGTATTTATTTTTGCTATTGTTTTTTGGTTTATTTGTTTTCAATTTCATTTATTTCTGCTCTAATTTTGATTTATTCTATCCTTCTTCTGACTTTAGGCTTCATTTGTTCTTCCTTTTCTAGTCTTTTAAGATGAAGTAGGTTGTTTAACTGGGCTCATTCTTGTTTTTGGAGCTAGGCCTTTCCACTTATGGCCACTTTTGCTGTGTCCCAAAAGTTTCGATATGTTATATTATCATTATCATTAGTTTCTATGAATTTCTTGATCCTTTTTTTATTTCTTCTCTGATCCAGTTATTCTTCAGTAGTATGTTGTTTAATCTCCATGTATTTGTGATTCTTCCCGCTTTCTTTTTGCAATTAATCTCTAGTTTCAAAGCATTATGATATGACTATAGTTGGTATGATTTCAACCCTCTTATATTTGTTGAGGCTATCTCTGTATTCCAGTATGTGGTCAATCCTTGAGAATGTTCTAAGTGCACTAGAGGAAAATGTATAAGCAGCTGTTTTGGGATGAAAGGCTCTGTAAATGTCAATTATGTCCAGTTGGTCTAATGTGTCCTTTAAGGATGTTATTTCCTTATTGATTTTCTGTTTCGATGATCTGTCCATATCTGACAGTGGGGTACTTAGGTCCCCCACTATGACAGTGTTTTGGTCCATGTCTCCCTTTAGTTCTATTAGTAATTGTTTTACATATTTCAAGGCTCCCTGATTGGGAGCATATATATTATTAAATGTTATATCTTCTTGGTGCATGATTCCCTTTATCATTATGAACTGTCCCTCAGTATCTTTCTTTATCTTTTTTATTTTGAAGTCTATTTCGTTGGATATTAGTACCACTGCTCCTGCTTTTCTCTGAATGTCATTTGCTTGAAATATCATTTTCTACCCTTTCATTTTGAGTCTATATTTGTCATTGGAACTGAGATGTGTCTCCTGGAGGCAGCATATGGTTGGGTTTTGTTTTTTAATCCAGTCTGCAACTCTGTGCCTTTTTATTGGTGAGTTCAGTCCATTTACATTTAGGTTGATTATTGAAATATGAGGTCTTCTTATAGCCATTCTATCTTTTGCTTTCTGGTAGCTCAGTGTTTCCATTGCTTTTTTGTCTTTGTGTTTCTGTTTTCTAGCTTTCTTTGTATTTCTGGCTTTTGTGAGTTTTCCCTCTGGTCCTTCTTGTTTTATGTTATATACTTCGGTTCTGAATCTTTGGCATGTGATTATCACTATGAATATGTAAAGAATAGTTATATACAATCATCTCTTTTCTTCTGCGTGTGCCTTATCTCCATTTCCCTTTGCGAATTTGGATCTTTGAATCCTCCCCTTTTCAGTATTTGTTGTCTCAGTTTGTCCCTATGTATGCTGAACGTTCATCACTATCTTGCTATAGAAAAATCTCTTTTTATTTTTAAGCTTATAATGCCTTGTTCCTAGTAAGGGTTGCACTCCTCTGCTTTTATCAGCCTGCTAGTCACTTCACTCCTAATTATAAATTTTTTTTTGTCATTTTGTTTTAAGTGAGCTGACCTTGTTCAGTATTTCCTGTAGTATAGCCCTCATAGTAGAGAATTCTCTCAATTTTTGTATGTCTGGAAAGGTCTTTATTTTTCTTTCATATCTAAAGGAGAGCTTAGCTGGATACATTATTCTAGGCTGGAAGTTCCTTTCATTTAATAGTTTGAATATTTGATTTCATTCCTTTCTGACTTGTAAGGTCTGCGCTGAGAAGTCCGTGGATAATCTAATGAGTTTTCCTTTATAAGTTACCATTTTCTTCTCCCTGACTGCCCTGAGAATTCTGTCTTTGTTGTTGATTTTTGATCATTTTAAGTACAATGTGTTTTGGTGAAGGCCTTTTTGGGTTAGGATTATAGGGTGTTCTGTTGACTTCTTGAATTCCAAGCTCCAGCTCATTCCTTAGATTTGGGAAATTCTTGTCCACTATTTGTCTGAAAATGCTTTCTATTCCCTGTTCCTTTTCCTCGCCTTTGATAATGCTCATTATTCTTATGTTTCCTCTCCTGATGGTATCAGCTAGTTCTTGTATTTCTCTTTCATTATTTTTCATTCTTCGATTTCTCTCTTCTTCCTTCTGATTTATTTCTAAACTTCTATCTTTGATATCACTGATCCTTTCTTCCATTTGGTCAACTCTATTTCCCAAGCCTGTTATTTCATTTTTCAACTCTTGCAGTGTGTTCTTTGTCTCCAGAAGGTCTATTCTGTTCTTTTTGACCTCCTTGCTAAAGAACTCATTCTGCTCATCTAGTTGTTTTTTCAATTCCTGAAATTGTTGATATGATTCATTTTGGCTCTCATTGAGTTTTTTCAGAAGTACCATTCTGAATTCTCTGTCATTTAAGTCATGTATTTCTATGTCTGTAAGCTTATTTTCTGGAGATTTTTCTCCTTCTTTCTGAGATGCCTTGTCACCTTGGTTGATCATGGTGTTTAATGGACTATTTCTCCACCTGGACATTAATGGAAGTGTGTTCTGCTTTTTTTTTTTTCCCCAGAAAGATTTATTATATAATGGTCCTTGTTGCAAATAAGGTGTTTTTCTTTTGGTTTCCAGTAGGTGGCGTCTAAGCCTCGTGGATCTCTGCTTTATATAAAGTCTTAATAATGTCTTTTTTTTCTTCTAGATGTTTAATTATGCTCGCTACTCTCAGTCTCAGTTCCTGTCAATGTTAATGACAGTTTCAGTAGCGTTTGCTCAGATTCTCCTGGGGTTCTGTGGTGTTCCGTCTTGAAGGGTATGGGGGAAGGGGCCCTCTGGGTTGCGGGATGGGGACTGTGGCTCAACCACAGTTTTGCAACCAGAGCTGGTAAAAATGAACTATGGGTTCTCTGCCGTCCCTGCTTTTTTGCCATCCCCGTTTTCTCTGCCTTCTGCCCTGATAACTGGGCCCTGCCACTAGCTGCATGGAGCTCACAGAACTCCCAGGCAGGGCTGTTCAGGGAAGTCAACACACTTTCTCCCCTCCCCCTCCTCCTGCAGGGAGCTCCAGGGTAGCTTCTTTGTTTCTCCCAGTCTACCGCCCAGCACCTGGGGTTCTGACCTGTGGTAGCTCTTATGTGCAGATTCCACACTCAGACATGTTGGTGTGTAGTTTGGGTGTTTTTTGTTGAGTTTATTGTTTCAAGAAGAGAGATCTGGGGACGTCTCTCACTCCATCTTGTTTAATACAATCTAGCATCCCAACTTTTTAACCAACATCGAGTGAAACAACGTTATTTTTGAGGACCTGCTGTACTAGTACTATGAACTAGAAAAGGGAGATGGAAGGAAGCCCCCTATCTTTTTTTAATGTATAAAGAAAAACTGTTAGAAGAAGCAGTTATGGAAAACAGAGAAGCCACATTTACATTGCACCTTTAATTCTTTTAAATTAATCTACATTCTACCTTGGTTTTAATTGATTGTATAAATAATGCTAATTGTGAATAGCTATTTCATAATTAAATTTAAATTAATAGTTCGTGACTGGCTATTCTCCAGGGGTTCACAAATGGTTTTGGTATGACTTACAGGTTAAGATTATATATTTAAAGGTTGAAACAAACAAACAAAAACATGCAACAGAGACCACATGGGCTGCAAGCCTGAAATATTTACTAACTGACCCTTTACAGAAACAGTTTGCTAGGCCCTAATTCATCCAGTGTCAGCCTGTGATTATCGAATATCAATAGCTCAGCAAACCCAAAGCATTCAACCTGGGCACAGTGGCTAGAGGGAAACTGAGCCTTTGAACCAGGGTCTCTCCAATGCAGCCCTCTGAGAGCTCAATTTAATTAGCCTGGGGTGCAGCCTGGGAATCCAGATTTTTAATTTCTTAAGTGATTCCAATGCACCTAAGGTTGCAAAGCCCAAAGGCAGTAGATCTCAAAGCGAGGTCCCAAAACTGCAAAATCTCAGGCCCCGTTCTGACCTGCTAACCTAGAAACTCTGGGTCAGGCCCAGCATTTACATTTTAACAAACACTCCTGGGGATTCTGATGTGCCTCAAGTGTGAGAACACACCTCTAAGGCTTGAACTTTCAAACCCAACCCTGCTCATTGCTGCAAACTTCATAGATGGGCTGGGTGGAGAGAGCAGGAGGAGAGGGAAAGCTGGCAAGTGGGAACAGCAAGTCCTGGGAACTTGTTATTTTACACTCAACCTAGACCCTGGGCGTGCAGCATTTTGAACAAATAAATGAACAAAGCATGGATTCTGCTGGTGAAAGGAGTTAGGACATCCTACCTGCCTGTTGTGTAAATGAATCAGCTGAGGGCCTATAAAAAGAAGTATGTTAGTTTGTCCACTTTGCCCTTGGCATTGAGAATTTTGCATTTGAGTGGTAGAGAAAGAGCATGAAGATGATCAGGAAGTGAAAAGCATTTATAAAACAATATATTTCAAATATAAGTCAAGAAGTAGAATCTTACAGATAATCCAGAATTCAAAGAAGAGTTCTATTGCTGTGGGCCCTGCCTAGGGTGACTTTGGGGTGATCTTGGGGCTCTCACATTGTATATCAACCTTCCATCATGTGAAGGGTTATGACAGAGGCCCCAAAACATTCTGTGGTCCTGCTCCTGGGCTGGGCACAGCCAAACCCACTGGAGCTAGAAAAATGCAGGAGGTGGGGAGAGGTGGAGAGAATGGGGGAAGAACACAGTTGTGACACAGTTTAAACACTCATTTCTCAGGGAAACCTTCCTTGACACTCCCTCTGGGCCCTTCCTCTAATCCTGTTTCACTCACTCTTGGCACTTACTGAAATCATAATCACACAATTATTGGTGTAATCTGTATTTCTCTTGCCCCCATCCATGGGGGCAGGGACTGTCTGTCTTGGTCGCTTTCGAGTCCCCAGGAGCTAGCCTGGGAAGGAGCATGTGGGTGAATGAACGCATTAACTCCTGAATCAATTTGTTTCTGGAGATGGTGGGTTCTGAATCAGGTTTTGAAAAAGTAGAGGGCCAGGTAGGAGATGGGCAGAGAAGAAAGGGGAGGCAGGAGTCAAGCATAAGTGTTTTTAGGAAGGTAACCAGCTCACCTCCACGCTGCTCAGCCACTGCCGGACTGACAGAAAGGATTGTTTGGCTGTAAGGTCATACATGACGATGACACCGTCGGCTTTTCTGAAGAACTGCTGGGTGATGCAACGATACCTGCCACCAAAGGGTCACAGGTCAGGGGATGCACAACCTCCTCTCTGCAGCAGACCTTTGTCTCCATTAGGGGGAGCTGAGGAGGCAGGGTTATGTTAGGGACAGCTCCTCACCTCTCCTGTCCGGCCGTGTCCCACAGCTGCAGGGCCACCTGAGAGTCATCCACGCGCACCGTCTTCACACGGTAATCAATGCCTGTGAGGTAGAACAGGCCTGTTACTTCCAAATCATAACAAGACGGCCTCAACATGTCTGGAATCACATCAGGTCAAGGGTGACAGTCCTCCCCGTGTAGCTCCTGGGAGGCGATGTGGGGAAACAAATGGAGCACTGGACAGGGAGGCATGAGACCTGAGTTCTGGTTCTATCCTTGCCATGTATTAGCTGTGGGACCTTGATCAAATCACCTAACCTCTGTGAACTGCAAGCTCCTATGCAAATGTA